>JAOXYH010039186.1:0-11529 GCA_028566455.1 Botula fusca | reverse complement strand
CATCCATTTATCCGACTAAACTTTGTAAGTTAACAGGACACCTCTTTTTGCAATCTGCAAGAGAACTTTGTTAAGGACAATCTGTTTCAAATTTAAGAGTACTTTATCAATAAGTACACATTTATTTCAATTTGAAAGAAAATGTCTAGTAATACTTCTATGATCAAGACCTGATAGAAGAATATCGTCTTTCAAGATCACATATTATACAGGATGGTCTTGTTTTGATCTTTGCCCTGACTGTGATTTACAGATTTTATCATATACATTTATATCCAATCGAGTTATTTTGATATTGATATAATCTCTTTTGGTCAGAAATACGGAACTATAAATGAATATCGCACAATTTGGAGGTCTTACGCATCGCCATGGCAGTTTCGTTAATTTCTCTTAATTGCTAGGTGCATTGATCTTTTAAAATATCAGAAATAGAGCACCGAAACGAGAAGTTCAGGGGTGAAATCGTAAATACATTGTATACATGAAACAGCGTCAAGTTAAGAACGTGAGAAGAATACGTGTGGACAAAAACTTAACAAAAAGACTAGAAAAATTATTGGAATAGAAAGACAACAGAAAAACCGAACCGTGTTTCTTCGAAATTTTTCTATTTTTCTCTCGCCTTCTAACCTCTCCCCATCACGATTCTAGGATGGGAGTTTGGTTTATGTTTTGATACTTACTTTAACTTTCAATCCAGCTGAAACATTGTTCACAATTCACGAAAAATATGTAGTCGTTCCAGCAGACAAAGCCCAAAATTACATCGTTCTTGATGCAAGAAATGTTACATCGAACGCCTATCGGCAGAAATTGAATGGACAGTTAATGAGTTAATCAGATCTATACTGTTACTACTCTATCCAAGCAGTAGAAAATCGATAATCAAAGGTCAATTGTCATCATTCGGTCTTCCTGCAACTGATGAAGATTGCATTCTTCCATCACTGTACTAATTCCAAAGTTGCAAAAAAATCCAGACAAACAACGCTACATCGCTGGATCTTCTAAATGTATCACCAAACCTCTTTTTATACTGTTAATGTCCATACTTACAGCTGTCAAAAACTACTACTATGATAATTGTTATTCGGGTTACTTTAACTCTAAAGATCTATGGGAAAATGTTAACTCTCGATTATTGTTAAAATTTTATAATATAAAAAATCTGATTTTTCTACCTTATAGATATCATACTGTGTTGTTTCTCGAAGAAGAGAGAGAACAAAGATACAAAGTTTTTTTTTTTTTTTGGCAGAAATTCCACATATCATGTGAAGAAAGAAACCAAGTCATCTTCAAAATATACAGAAGAAAATATGCTAGAATTTTTGATGACAACATATTTGTCCAGTGTAATGGACGTGTTTTTCAAGAGACGATAGTTTTTCAGTTGAGACTAACTGCGCCAACGTACTCGCCGACCTGTGTTGGCACTCCCATGAGGCCGATTTGTTCTCAAACCTTATACAAAACTAGGAAAGACATTTGACCAAATCCTTTAATCTCCCCTCCCGCTCAAAGATGGGGTCTTGTGACTGAACAATTCACGAATCGGTGACTACCTTCACATCATCTATCCAAATGCACTCGAGATGAGGACACAACCGACACGAATGAGTCGACCTCATATCTTGACCTTCTTTTAGAAATAGACGGAAAAGGAAATCTGTTACCCTAAGTATATGACAAACTCAATGACTTCTCATTTCAAACAGTCAATTTTGCATTACCCATCTGCACCAACATATCGAGTTTACATTTCACAGCTCAAATGTTATTCCAGAACATGACTGACACCATTAAGAATTTTCTACGTGAAAAGCCAATGTATTCTTCTGATTTCGACTGTATACAATAATGCGTGTATGTTCAAAAACAAGTTTGATTTCCTCTTCTTTTGAAATTATGTTTGAGTGTTTTCGTATTGCCCGACTAAGTTTTTACGTGTGGATTATATTTACTTGTAAATTAACGGAGAGGCCATTTTTAAAAATGTTTTCCTTGATTTTTAAAAGATCATTTCTGTCCAAGTCCAAAGTTTATCTTCTCTAATTTTCTGTACTTCATTAAACTTGTAGCCCATATTTACGAGGCTTTCCTTAAATAATTTACATTCATTCTGATACTTATTCATATTTTTCGTGCATCGACACTTCCACAATCATGAACTTTTAGACCGTTATGGCGTGTCCATCTCTACAATCTCCACCAAGAGCACAAACTTGTTCCCGTCCTTACAGGCTTCTTTTTCCGTTTCCGGATGTGACCTGCCGGACATCATATGAGTAACGCGTTTGGTGTTTCTAGATTTTTTTTAGTCTTAGTTGCTTATGTAGTTTTAGTTCTGTAGGATGATCTCATGTCAGTTTTTGTGTGTCCTGTGTGATGACTGTCTTTTTTTCCTTGTCTTTGCCTCTGATTTTTGGTTCTTGAATTCCTCGAACCGCGATTTCCTAACTTCTTTTATGTAAGAATGCAATGTAAATCGGAAATAAGATAAATACATGTATTCGGAAGAGGGACTAGTCTCGTAACAGCTGATAAATATAAGGACGATTCATTTTTCAGTCTCGACAGTCTATACTTATACAAGTATGTAATTATATCAACCAGCATGCACAAATCTATACGATGTACAATTTGAGAAATTAACATAACATTAATTCAGTATGGGGTTCCACACGACACAAAGGTAACCATGGCAACCAGAGTTATTCAAATTAAATCAAACACATAGCGGGTGTAACAATATGTTTTATTTATTCTGAAATTGAGGACTATCTCAGTAGATTTCATATAAATACGGGAACTGGCGTGTCCGTACGTGGTCTACTTTTCTTTGGTTTTGATTATTTCTATTAACTGAATCTGATTGGAAACGGAATATTTCATGCTGGTATAAAGTTCGAAAAATAACAATATTGGACCTCTTTTTCATTCATATTACGAAATATTTCTAAATTTCTAAGTTTGTTTACCTCCTTCCCTAAAGTATAAGCATAACTCCTGAATAAGCGTATAGGATGTGAAGACTCTGCAGGCATAGGATTTCATTATTTCTTGTATTTGCACGAATCCTGCATTCTCTATATCATTACAAGCTATGATGTTTCATCGGTAAGGAACACAAAGAACGATAAACAACATAAAATGCATTTATGGATGGTAATATAGTAATGTTTCTACACTTGGGTGATCATATCCGCTGAATTCATAAACATATACGACGTCACGCTTCATTTTTAATGTTAACTTTCTCTTTCGAGGCATTTGCAAATTATAAAAAAGAATATTATTTACGAAAAATCTAAGTAAACACATTCGATATAACGAATCTATTTTGATAACCTGCAGCACAAAGCCCTGGTGGACAGTATTCTATAATCGATTTCCTGCAGCTGAGAAATTATGTCTAGTAATCGTGAACCTTTTTCCCGGAATAGATACAAGGTTCCTAATTTGAAATACATTGCCCTGTGATATAAGACATACAGATCTTCATCAAAATACGACAGTAAAGTATATTGATTATGTTGTTGTTTAATTCTAGCGTGAATACTGTCATATTACAGATCTTTCAATGTCTATGAGATGCAATGCGATTAAACCTCTTTGAATTGATTAACTTTTTGTTCTGTAGTATATAACAGCTTTGAGTTATCCTAACCATCGTTACAGAACCTTTTTTTCTGGATTTCAATGACGAATTATCTTTGACGATTCCGTCTTACTCGTTTACTGTTTTTAGTTTCTTAGTTGTGTTGCTTGATAGATGATTGTCATGTTCGTTGCTTTGTTCATTGACTGTCTGAGTCTGTTGCCTTATGGTATACGATCTTTGATGTTTTGTTTTTCACTTCCTGGTTTTAGTTTCTGTGTGTTTGATTGTCGTGTTCTCCATTCACGATCTGATCTGTTTTGTTATGGTACGGAAACTTTGATTACGGTTTGGTATTTTCTATATTATGTTATCTATTATCTTTAAGACTTAACCATTTGGATGGTGTCAATCGAAATAAGGGGGTCTAACTATATTACAACACACTCATTACGAAGAGCCTCAGATAAATTCACTGTTTGTCACCTGGATCCAGTTGCACGAACGTCAGTTAATCTAACTAACTGTTAAGTCATTAACTGTTCGTTAAAACTTTAATTGCTAGTTATTTAACTATGGATTAAAAATCCGTTGCACAACAGTTAGTTTAGCTTCAGTTTTCTAACTAACGTTTAACTAATAGTTTGGTATTTAACTATCAGTTACGTACGATACTCGCGCAGTTTCGCGTACTTTTAACAGATATGGCGTCCAAGAGGGACAGAGCACCGAATTGGAGCCTCACGGAAGTAACCCTTTTGCAGGAGCTCGTAGAGAAAGACGAACACATCCTTAAATCAAAACAAACAAACACACTAACAAACACCAAGAAAAATGAAAAGTGGGCAGAAATAACGTCCAAGATCAACGCTCTTGGACTACAGAAAAGGTCGGCAGAGCAGGTCAAGTACAAATGGGGGAACCTCCAACAAAATGCTAAGAAAGCATTCAGTGACGTTAGGAAACAGAGGAAGTTGACAGGAGGAGGACCAGCACCAAAGCCACCATCTGCCGTGGAAGAAAAAATAATAGACATGATGAAAGACAGGCCAAATTTCAGTGGGATAGTGGGGGGTTTTGAGTCATCAATGCCTCCAGTGTTTGAAAGTACGATTTAGCACAAATTCTTCCCTTTAGAAATGGAATAAACACTCATGTTTATATCAAACCTTTTTAAATAATTCTCCCCAAAATGCTAGACCCACATGCAAATATATTTCTTTATCATAAAACCTACAAAAAATGTGTAGATCTATTCCGATTGCCAACGCAACGCTGTGTTTACATCCATTTCAGTGACGTCACAAAAAAAGTTGCCCTATTTAAGAACCATTATCAAAATGCAAAATCAACACATTTTTTCATCAAATTTCGAAAAAAAAAAGAACTTACCTTTCAAACCCTGATTATTCTTGCTACATGTGCTAGGTACTGAAGTATTTGTTGTCGTCAAGTCACAACAAGTGAACAAGTGCTCCTCCATTTGCCCTGATTTTAAGTCATACATGCTTATATAGTCACACTGATATCATTCACTGAATGTCTGTATCAATTTTGGAAGTATGTATTCCTAGATGAAGCTCATATTAAACTAAATGCAAGCAATACTTCAATCTCCAACATTCAAACTCCAAGCAGCACAATTACATGACGTCATTTCTTAAAAAACGTGTGTACACAGAAAAGGCCACTCAAAAAAAATATTGGCCTAATCGATCTGAATATAAATTTATACCGTACATTCTTTCACGTTTATCGAAAGAAAAGAAATCAGTTTTTGTCAAATTCCAAGGACGGATGATAGGCAATTTAGGACTTTGATGATTATAAAATTACGCTGTACATAACGAATGTTGTTCAAAGTTCTGAAATACCTAATAACTTTAATTATTAAAAGAACACTATGAGCCTGGGGATTTCAAAAGTGTGTGCCTGTGGGGTAGGTTTTTTCACCCCCTCAAAACAAGAAAAATACATTTTTTTTAAATCTATTATTATATTTTTCATTATTGCCTTTTTTCGGGGGAGGGGTCTGGTCACGAATCACGAAAAAAAAAATCCACCGATCACGAATCACAACTTTTGCAAAATTTTGCACCACGAACGACGATCGCGGATCACAGAGTACGTGAATCACAAATCATGCTAATTAAAAAAGGCCAATCACACCATCACGAAAACACCCTTACCCCCTTCTTTTTCGATTTATTATTTTTTTTTTTACAAACTTTTCAGAAAGTTTGAGACTCCACATTCAGAAATTTCCAAAAATGCCCCCCCCCTTTTGCCTCCAAACTTTTGAATTCGTTTAGTTTACAACTGTGATGTCTTTCGGTAGGGGATATTCAGGATTTCACAGAGGTAAAAGGGTAGAGGTGAAAAAAAAATTGCTGGGTGGGTGGAGATGCAAAATTTTAGTCGTATGATTTGTGAAAAAAATCAAGATTTCATGCAAAAAAACGATATTTTTTTCCAATGGGGGAAAGGGGGCGGGTGTTGTTCGCACGTCCCCGCCTCAATCCATTGTTTGTTAAGGTTACCGAACTCTAAATAAAAAAGACACTGTATGACCATTCCGTAAGCATCCAATCTGCACACCTTTTAAGACTTAGCAAACATTTTTAAGGTTGATCTTTCAGACCCAAATGTCTTAATTTGATTTTTCCCTATAAACTATATTCAGTTAAAAACTATGATTGGCTGGCATTTTTTCTTGCCAACTGTTCATTTATTCATTTAGCTGTGATGGAAAAACGAACGAGGGCTGTGTTTAACGTCCTACAAAATAAAGTAAGTCGCATATCATATAATTTATATTATCCTTACGCAAAAATCTGAGTTCTTATTGGAGAGAATACCACCCTCTTGTCAAAATATCACCCTCCGTCAGAATACTGTCCTTTTGTTTGACCTTGCTTACAAGGTGGTGTACTGGAATTGGCATTCAGTATAATATAAAATATACTGCCTTCAGGTGAGGGTGGTATGCAAATTACCACATCACCCTCGACTATGTCACTGGCATTATTTTGCCTTCGTGTGGTAATCTGGCATACCACCCTCACATGAAGGCAGTACATGTATGTGTATAATATCGCCACTGTTTATCATACCAACTTTGCTTACTTGTGAGTGTACAGCATTAACAACGCTCGCCTAATGTTTTTACAGTTGGTCTGGTAGAGAAAGCCAAAAGTATGCATAAAGACATCCAGAGCTACTTAGAAAAATATACTGAGACCTACAAATTACCTAGAGCAAATGATGTTCACATAATACCTTTCTTGGCACCTTCAGTCGATTGTGGTTATTCTGAAAACCAAATAGATGAACTTGTCAACTTCCTTTGCTCGAATTACCCGAGACTGCAAGATATTTCTTCACAAGATATTTCATCCCTTGTGCATAATACTGTGCAATTCATTGTTAATTACAGACAAGGAGGTAATATCCTTAATGCGAACAATAATTAGGATTTTCGCGGGAAGTGTGTTGGGGAGGGGGGCATTTTTATGAGATTTACGACAACGGACGTAAAATTTGCGGTTTTATACCAATATAATACATGTTCATTTCATAGACAGTGAATTGGTTTGACTTATTACACTTACAGGAAGTCACTGATTTATCATTTTATTCTCATAAACCATACAGAGAAATATCAAATATAAACAGTGTACATGTATGTACAGGCTGATTTGTGGTTCGCGAAAACTATCTCCCGTGTATACATTCATCAGGTAGCAGATATCGTGACCACCGACATTATTGCAACGACGCCAGGACCGCCTCTTCGATTGAAAAGAAACGCTAGCCTGGACAAAATTCAAAGTCGTCATATTCGTATTAGTTTGGAATCAATTGACGAGAGATAATTCTAATGAAATATTATCAGTACTCGGTACCTGATGCAAAAACTGCAGTTTTCGTCGTCACATTTATGACTATGCTTTTTTAATCAGCAAATCAATTATTACGTTGTTACGTATTATGGGGAGATAATAAATAAAAATGTCATCTGCATGATCTGGGTGCGTTTGCCTCGTTAAAAAGCACGACATATCTTATTGAAAATTACTTTTATTGAAGCCAACAAATTAGTTTAAACGTATAGAATGAACTTTTAAAATGTGTGTGAAGAAACTTGCATCCAATAAGAATGTTTTTACGTTGAATGATATTGATAGGACTGGCAAAACTGTGGACTAATCAAACACACCCACAATTTGCTGTCACACATGATTGACTCAAGAAAAATGTATTGCCGACTTCGATCTTTTTTCCATCGTCAGAAAATTTTGGAAAATTTAGGAACTTGAAGATTAATCTTTTCTCAATGTGTGATAATTTTTTTTTCACAATTTTTAGGATAATGCCTTTCTATCAGCAAAATTATTAACACCCACTGAAATGACCATTACTTCCGTACTTCATAATATTCTACAACTTGCCACAACTTTCTTTAATTTTGAAATACAAGACATAAAATATTAAAACCTCAACTTTTCGATTTGTAAGCAACTTTTAATTTACATGGTAACCGGGATAAACATTGCGTACACCTATTCTTCCTTATATAAATTATATAATATCAACCGGAAATCGGACTATGTACATTCAATTGATATAAACATACAGAGGTTTGTTCCGAGCTGGAAAACTAAAAAGTTACACGACTCCGAAAGGAAATGTTAACTTTATCATGTTTATAATAAAGTAATTTTATGCATGTATATGAGCTCTGAATCGTGCATCTTGCACTGGAAATGAGAAAAGTTAAACATTTTGATGTATGATCCTATACAATTATCACCCTTGTTAGTGTGTGACCCGACGGTTTGTCTCCCTGAGGAAAGTAAGGTCACCCGAGGAGATGTAAACAATTCAAAAATGCATATGAAGAAGAACTCTTACACGAGTCTTCGACAATCTAGATCCTATGAAGACTTTTTTAAAGTTTGTCATACTGAACGTAAATTTTTGCATATAAATTTTTGTTCAGCCTTTCGAGAGAGCCAAGAGTGCACATAGAACTTTACGTTCACCTTAAAGCATAAACTGAGTTTTACTTTTGCCAAACTTGCACTGTAGGCGACAGAACGGGAGGGATTATACACATACTTTACATTTTCCAGTTATAATTTTTTGCCTTTTTCCCTCAATTTTCCAGAATTCCTGTCTCACTCAAAATCTCACTTGGAATAAATTTGAACAGTGGTTCTTGAGAACCTTCTAATGTATGACAGCAAAGGTTGATGAATTGTAGCAATATCTAACTCGAACCTATTGTCCAAAATGAGCCAGAAATCAATGTGTAAACACTTACAGTCAAACCGCTTTAAGTATGGTGTTCGCTGGACTAGCACGTTCTTATCGTACATAAATCACGTCCACGTCAATTACCGAACAATGACGCCGTCGCCTTCAGCTGATGGCTTATCGTAGATAAGTCACGCCCACATCGATCGATCAGCCATCAGGTGAAGGCAACGGCGTCATTGTTCGGTAATTGACATGGACATGATTTATGTAAGATAAGAACGTGCTAGTCCATCAATAGGTGAAAGCAAACTCCATACTTGAAGCGGTTTGATTGTACTTTTCAAACCCGGGAAAGCACAGAAACAACAGCAATACGTCCAAAATAAAATAGATCGGCTAAAAATAATTAAAAAAAAATCCTAACAAAACAGAAATATGAACTCATATAATTATATATATAAAACCAATAGAATTATTATATTCTGACATGTCAGATTGTACTGTCAATCGTTAAACTGAACATATTTTGATAAGTTCTCGTTTTGCAGGCACTCCAAATGGTTCATTTGTTGAAAGTGAAGACCACCATCAACAGCAGTGTGATGACGCACATGTTACAGATGGTCCAAGTAGTACATGTAGTCTCTCAATTATTCCTGAAAGGTAAATAACACTAAAATTGTAATATTAAGCGCGGACCTCGTTGAAGACACGTCAATTCTTTACTCTAGTTTAAAATTTTGTCAAAATTTGGCATTTATAATTTATAATACCCTTAAGGGACATTCAAATACGAATGTGCTACACTCGAAACCCGAAATTTCAATTATAAAATTAATAACCTGAAATGCAAAATGTCACAAATGTATTAATTTAGAATAAATTAAAAATGTTAAGAGTAAGTGAATTTGTATATTATTTACAGTAGTTTTACATCAGTACCCAGTTCCAGCTCTACAAGCTCCATTGCCACTAATAATTTGTCAGATGAGTCTGTCGTTGAGGAGGACACAAGTAGTACCAGTAGAAAACCAGACGGGAAAAGGAAACGAGTGTCACTAAGTGACTTACAAACTATCCAGTATGAGGTGACTAAAGCTATATTATCTAGAGAACAAAACCACAAATACCATATATGGAAAGAAATTACGGAATACAGAAATTAATACTAAATTAGTTATTAAGTATCTAGTTGAAAAGAATTATCAATTAATTAATATGGTTTAAGAGGAGTTAAAACAAAATAAATCATGGAATTTTCGCAACATTCATTTTATCCTAAAAGAAATATGCTATATGTGATTTTATGATGATGCTTTACAATATAGTGCCTTTAACATCTATGGATCCTAACATAATAATATATTAGAGTTGATAGAACATTTGATCATTATTGTAATAAGCACATTTTAGATGCAGGGCTATGGAAATTTATTATTTATTTTCTATACCAAAAGAAATTTGCTTTTTGAAGGAATTTCCAATGGTGAATGATTTTTAACGGCTTGTTAACTTTTCAGGTCCTCGTAAAGCAGAAAAAACAAGCTGATTTGTTAAATACAAAGCTGCAGATGGAGATTAACAGAGAAAAACTGGAAACTAAAAACTTGAAGTTGAGAAACTGTAAGCTTCGTCTGGAGATTAAAGCTTTAAAACAGTCAGTTCTAAACGAAGAGAATGCTCTGTTGGCACTGTCAGTTGTGCAGGGAAACAATTTATAATTTAGATAAATATTTTAAAGTGATGAAGTTGTAGCTAGCATAATGAAACATACTTTAGAAATATGATGTAGTTATAAAGTTTCTTATTGCCCTGCCATCCTCTGGACCATTGTAGTTCATCTGACCAACATCATTCTGGTTATCATTGGATTCATCATCTTCCATTGGTTCCCGGAGCATAATCGCTATGTTGTGTAAAATAGCACAAGCGCCAATTATTTTACACACTTTGGCAGGTTTCATGCGAATTTCTCCGTGTAGGACATGAAATCTTCTCTTCCACCACCCGAATACTCTTTCTATGGTGCAACGTGTGCGTGTGTGAGCTCTATTATAAGCCTCTTGGGAAGGTGTAGCCGGATGTAAGTATGGTGTCAGAAGGTACTTGGAGCACGGGTAGCCACTATCACCAAGTAGAAAACCATCATCTATTGCACGGTGTCGAGTTTGTAGATAGGTACTGACATCAGATGCCCTGAATATGTGGCTGTCATGGGTACTTCCTGGCCACTGAGCATCAATATTTATAAATCTTCCTGTAAAAAATAATTCCAATTAAAAGACTTTTAACTTCTTGCAATTTTCTGATGGTACATTAATTAAAATTGTTCAAATTAATACTCTATTTGGATTTTTAATTATGCAACACGGATAGATTTATAACTGTTCATTGTATCATGAAGTGACTCGGTAACTCACATTTCTTTACAGTAAATAGACCTTTCACTTACTCGATTTCAAACCTCGACGAAGTCACCCATTGATAACGTGAACCCTCTTTAATTTTTAGCTCACCTGGCCAAAGGCCAGGGTGAGTTTTTGCCATCACTTGGCGTCCGTCGTCCGTCGTCCAGCGTCCGTCGTCCGTCGTAAACTTTTCATTCAAAGATCTTCTCCTCTGAAACCACTTGGCCAATTTAAACCAAACTTTGCCACAATGGT
>JAOXYH010039076.1:0-11531 GCA_028566455.1 Botula fusca | reverse complement strand
CAATCCACGAAGTGAATTCAGGCCATCGATAGAAGGAGAGAATCGGATACGGAGATGGCCTGAATTATCCGGGTTAAATCATACCGGGTTCACTGCTTCCAAGTAAACTTCCGTTCATCAGCACTGAATTATATGCGTGTATATACATCATTATAAACACTGATAAATCATCTTCTATTTCAGGAACAAAAATTTTTCTGGTTTATTCTGTTTGGCGTCTGAAATATCCCGTTTAAGATGAAAAAAAAAAACAATAAATTATTTTATTATCACTAAATACCGATGAAAAATACAAAGAACATTTAGAATGCTGCGCGAATGCAACTTTGTTTAACCCAAAAACTTCAATCTAAATCCTCTCTGTGTTGCACCCCCTTTGCAAAGAATGTACTCTAAAATATCATTACAAAATTTTCTCCTTAAATGCCTACGGATGTGAACATAATTTTTGTAGCTAACTTTTAGGTTATCATATATATCATTCACTTCCAAAATGGCTGACGATCAAGAACAGGTGCGCATGTAACAAGAAAATGTTTTTATAAAACTGTCCGTATCATGTTTGTCATACAATGTCTATGTATTGTCAACACAAATTATAGTCATATATATATTTATGCAACTAAAGTGGTGTTTAAATATTACGAAATAAGAAATAACGCATTTACAACAGACGAATTTCTTGTTCATGAATGAAGTGACAACTTTCCAATTTACTCTTGATTACCTCCCTTATTTAAAACTACGGCTATGTTGTCATTAGGTTATATGGGAATTGTAGTTATGTAATCAATTTTTTACCTGTAACCTGCTGAAACCAACTGATTTGTGACAGGATGTGAAAACGACCAGCAAATACTACTGAAGATTGTGAAAATTTGCAGCATGGTCCAAGCTATGGTTACTTAATTTCAATGCTCAGAAATGTGTAGTGGTACGTTTGCGTGAAGCAGTACGCTATACTTACTCTTTGAATGGGGTTTATCTAACCCATGTGCCAGTTCAGAAAGATCTAGGAGTTTATATTAGCAACAACTTGAAACCTTCAGACCACACAACTAACATTTTCCGCAAAGCTTACCAAAACATTGGCTTAGTGAAACGATGCTTTACTTCACTGACTGCTCAGAAAATTACTACTTTATACAACCATAATTAGACCGGGACTTGAATACGCATCCCCTGTGTGGAGCCCGTGGTTAAAATCTGACATTAACAAACTCGAAAAAGTGCAGAAGAAATGCTTGGATCTGTCTCTGGAACCTATATGTTTGGACTCACTCGAAAATAGAAGACATTACTTTGACTTAGTTGAAACTTACAAATACTTGAATGGAATGGTTAAGACTCCATCAGACACTTTTTTCAAACAACCAAACAAACACTTGCGTGGTCACAGCATGAAACTGGCTAAAGACTTTAGTCGAACTGACATATTTCGGAAATTTTTCTTTGCAAATCGTGCGATTGAGAACAACTTGATTGAATCAGAAGACAGTCCAGGCGCCAACTTTGACCTCCTTCAACAGAGTAATGAGAGCCTATTGCTCCTAGATCGGTTTTATCTACCAACATGTACCAAGTAAGTAAGTAGAAGGACTGTATCAATGCTTAAAGTTGATGTTCATAACTTGAATTTCCCGCCTCTCCTTTTCAAGACTTTTTACAAGAGATTTATCCGAGGGGAGTCATAAAAACGGTGGTCTGTTTCCGCACCGAACATGGCCATATCAAATTTTGTGGGTAAAATCCCGATTTCGATTTAAAAGAAAAAGAAAAATAGAAAGAGAACTGTCTTAAAAGTTAATTTTACGAAGCAAAATAGTCCTATGACCTTCTCTTATATGCGGAGTGTAAGTATGAGAAGAAGAATAGGGGTTACTATGGTAGAAAAAATAACTTGATGCATTTGAATGAATAAATCCAGAGGCGTTCGAAAATCTAACAAAAAAGCACAGACTTGACCAGCGAGCACCCTTAAATTAAAAATAGAAACAAAACTGAATTTCTTGTTGAGTTTAGTTCGTGGACACGTTCTTCAACAGAAAACCGGAATTCCAATGGCCCGGACGAACTGTGCACCTCATTTGGTCGATCTCTTCTTATATTCATACGATAAGCGAAGTTCATACAAGGACTACTACAGAGAAAAGAGAAGATACTAGCCCAGTCCTTTGGTTTTTGCTTCCAAAATGATGTACTTTCTCTCAATTATCCTTACTTTAAGGATTATCTGCATCAGTGAGCTTGAAATTAGAGACCCCTGACCGTATACCCACTTTTTCTTCATACGTAAGACTTGTATTTGTACGTAGACAACAGTGGACGATTCAAATCTAAGCTTTAAGACAAACGTGATGATTTTAACTTTTCAATTGTGAACTTTCCCTTTCTTAGTTGTACTAAACATATGTCCCCGATGTCAGAGATTTGAATAACAACAAAATATGCAATGATAACACACCTCTAAAATCTTTTAAATTACCAAATTTACTTAAATAAAACCTTTTATATCCCACTTGGACACTACGAAGGTTTCATAATTTCATAGTTATACACACATTTGTACTGAAATGAAAAAAAGTTTAAGAAGTACACGATTTCTATTCCCACTTTAATTTGAATAGTCAGTATGATACTAGTATCAGAGTCATATAAAGTCTTGTCTAGTACATATTTGTTCACTCTTGTGCTGAAAATCCTCCATGGAGATTTCAGAAAGCTGGAAGGTACTGTAAAAGTACTATTTTTCGCGGTGTACTAATTTTCGCTTTTTTCGCTGCCTTCACAAAACGCGAAAAATAGTACCCGCGAAATAAACAAAATTGCTATAAACTATTAGGATACAAATTGAAAAACGCGAAAAAAAGGTACCATCGAAGATGTGCAAAGAGCAAAAACCACGAAAATTGGATGCAGCGAAAAATAATACTTTTACAGTATCACCAACAGCTGATAAATAGAATGGTACTTCTATTTATCACATCCCCGGGCCCATTGCCAGTCGTTTTGCTTTGTTTCCAAAAAATTTTCAGTTTGCAATATTTCAAAGCTCAACACGCTGGTTGTATAAAGTGAGTCAAATTGTTCAATTTCTCAATTTAAGCAAATCTTTTTACACAAGTTATAATTTAGACTTCTTTGGTAGTATCCAGTCATTTTTGTGGGTACTCATACGGTCTTGTTATATCATAATTGTGTCGTGCATGGTTTATCAAGCCATTTTTCTTTTATTGGTTTAAGGTTTCTTTCCCCGAGTTAGTTGCTTTTATCTTGTTTTCTACATGCATGTTACTCCTTTCCACTCGTTCAAATATATATCAAGTTTACTATTTCCATTTTCCAGCAACATATATGACCCTGTTTAACACAGTAAATATTTCACAAACGAATTGCAACCACTATAATATTGAGAGGTTGAAGAAACGAACGGTAAATTTTACACACTGTAAAACGATAGAAATAACCATGGTAAAATAACATTTCTAAACTGGATAAATGATATTAATGACA
This sequence comes from Botula fusca, assembly GCA_028566455.1. Taxonomy (NCBI): domain Eukaryota; kingdom Metazoa; phylum Mollusca; class Bivalvia; order Mytilida; family Modiolidae; genus Botula; species Botula fusca. Next base: position 8,018 of record JAOXYH010039076.1, on the reverse strand, counting down.
ATCCTATTTACCCTTCAAAGTAATAATCACAGCCTAGTTCAACACAATCAGTTTCCTTTTCCGACTTGTAAAAATTGTTGTAACCTGGTTTCTTTTGGTGCTTGAAATAATATTGCTGTTACGCATGCTCTGAACTTCAATTTCTACTTGTAATAACCCTTTTTTTGTATTGTACATGTTGTATGGTTAAAAGTATTATAAAAAGCAAAAGATAAAATCAGAGAAGAAGTAATCAGCATTTTTTAGAGAAGCTGTATTGTGATATTTAGACTAAACAGAAACCATTTGGAAATGTCTTCGCAGAGTATTTTATTTTAGTTAACACAAGTCATGGGTCTGATCAAAAGTCGTTCAGCTGTAATTGCAGAATGCTTTTACACAAATAGAATAAAATAAAGATCCAGTGAACCATCGTCTGAAGAACATACATGTATATTTACATATATATTAATTATACCGATTCGAATATACATGTGAACCAGCGAAAAAGAAATAAGAAGTGAAGTTTTAATGATGTTAGCACAGGCAATTCAAATGCAATTCTGGCTATATTACATACACATGTACATAAAATCATATATGTCAGCGTTATTGGCATACAAAGGCAAACACTGTTAAAACAATCAAAAATATATAAACATATATTAATCAGACATTTTACTTGTTTTTGCATAATGAATATTTTGTTTCATTACTTTCAAAATTATGAGAGAAAAACTGCTAGAGAATTAATGTTTTGAGACAAACAGCGCGATTAACGTTCACCTTTAAAGGAATAAAAACTAAGTATCACACTTTGTTTTATATATCCATGAACAAAAGGAAAAACAAGTAAAGTCTGTTTTCTGTGAGTCCTACTCATTGGAAAAGAAAACAACTTCGGTGAAGGAACCAGGACAGTTATCAACATTCCACGTTTTGACCACGTGACAGGTATTAAGCATGTGATCAGGTAAACGGGTTCAACATTCTTTCTTACCAAACACTTACCTGCTTGTTTAATAGGTCATCATAAACATCCTTTTCATTGAACATGTTAAATTATTATTAAAGTTACCAAATGAAAATGAAACAACAAAAACATGAAAAAGACAGATGAGCACATTCTAGCGAGAGTAATATCCGGGAAATATCTTATCTTCTGATTTATAACAGTAAATTTTCAGTAACTTCGTTGATTTAAAAAGATGTTGCATCAATAGCTTCCACAGTTTAAAGCACAATAGCCACTTAGAAACAATAAATGATTGAAAATGGCAAAATTTACGAGAGCCCCTTTTCATTTGACCATAAAATAAATGCTCTAACAATGAACCATGATAACATAATTTCTTATAAGAAAATTAATATTTTGGAAGTCGTTTAACGAAAGGCAATCTCTGCCCTTTGCATCTAACATATTACCTCGAATAACAGTGCAGCTGATAACGAATATTTTTTTCTGAGAATATCCCAAAAATCACTCCTGGAAGATGTTAGTACTGACCCCGAACAAGGTAGACTCCTTATTTTAATTCTATTTTAACTAAGCTTTGAAAGACAAAGATAAAGAGAGTTGGACGACTGCTTCTATACTATAGTACAGTTTTACAAGAGAGTTAATTGTATTAAAATTTACTCAGAGTCTTTGTTATGAAGTGAGATGAGTTAAGTACAAAACACATCTGTTATTAAACAACCAGACCAATACCTGTAGTTTTCTCTTTTCCCTTGATTCTAACATTTTCATTGCCTCATATTTCTAATGAATGAGTAATCTATGCGTTACGCCACAGTGAATATGACCATTAAATTACTTAATGTATGTAAGGTAATAATATTAAAAAATTGTGTTGCAAAGTTACAGTAGTGTAAACACAGGGTTTCTTTACATCTGGTTAGTATCCAAACTTAACGCAACAAAATAAAACATCTTGTTGAGTAAAATAAAAGGCACGATCGAGTAAACATTCAAAGTGAGTTCTTATAATAATATTAACATGATTAACGCATTTTTCGATGCTTAAAACATTTAGGCCTTGCATAGTATTTCAAAGCAGTACATCGTACTACATTGATTAGAATAAATTTTTATCCATAAATCAGGTTAAGATAACTTTATCCTATGTCAATGGTATTAAATAAAAAGTTGATGTCAGTGGTATTAAACTAAACACTATTAATATACCTTTTTCTCGACCTCTTCTTCTTCTGCTTCGGCTAAATCCTGTTTTTGTGTTTCATCATACGACATGGCAACGATAGCCAAAATAAGGTTGACAAGGTAAAATGATCCAAGTAATATCACAATCATAAAATATAAACAATGCCATGGACCCTCTGCTCTCAATATCTACAAAGAAATCATGAAATGGGATAATATTAATTTTGTATGCCAGAGCACCAATTTATTAACTTTTGAATGACCTTCATCAGTTACACTCGGGAATCCTTCAAACAAAAGGGGCACTCAAATGGTCTAACGAAACAAATGCATCGAAGGAGAGAAAACTTAGATTTTGAAGAATTATTCAGTCTTGTTGGACGTGGTCATATTTTTATACGATTTAAAAGTGAATAACATCGATAAAAGTAAGTAGTTTCCTCTTCCTTACATTTTGTGATTTCATCAAATGTTTATACTGTCAAACTTTGTAAGTAAACGAACCCGTCGAAAGAACAATTTAAAACAAATCTTTTATGCTAAATTATATAAATCGTCCTGGTATTAAGAATATCGGCAACAGAATTGCAAAGGAACAGGTTTAAGTAGAAATCATAAACACAATCCCGTGACAAGGCAAAGCGCGGAAACAAACACAAAACATAACGTCTTTATGGAGATTTATGTCTCCATCTACTCATATGATGCTTATAACATATGTCTTGATAATTTTTAATAGATTTATCTCATGTACATTTACAAGTATAATAAGTCACCGAGTTATAAATAATTATGTATGTAAAACAAGGATCTCTCTGGATACTTACCAACATGTATAAGTTCTCCCAGTAATCCTGTGTCATTAACCGGAATGACAGTAGAAGTGCAACTCCAAAATTGTCATAATGTGTGTAGTTGTAATTTGGATTCGTATTCGTCTCATTTATACAAGTATAATTAGGCGAACATTTGCTATAAATAAAAATTCAATAATATTCAATATATGTAGTATGATATTTATCTATAAAATATATTCTCTCCAATGTTGATCTAAAACAAGGATTTTGGTAAATTTCGATCCAAGAAAATAAAAATTTTTGTGATGGGTACCTATAATAATTCGTAATTATAATATTGTATAAAATGACTATGACTGTAAAAAAAAGAACAAAAATTAAAAAAGCATAGCATAAATTGACAGAATATACATCAAAATAATGGTTATCATTTTAAGTACAAATTCAGCTTTATCAGTTTTAATAGTGTACTTCAATACTAAAATCACAAAAATGATTTACTTACCCTGCACCTATTCCACACATCACAAATTCGTCACCGTCTTTGATCTCCCAGTTTTCTATTAAAAATATAATACTTTACATGCTTTACCCATTTCATGATAACTTAAATCAAATTAATAAATAAATTAGTCAAAGATACTTAAGAAACAAGTTTTCGGAAATATAAATGGTATTCTTAAAATATGGAGCGCTCTTATTTCCGTTAACTGACTGTATTTCCATGATTTCAATGGTTAAACCTTACATTGCTATATAATTAATTTACCAATATCCTGGGGCAACCTAAATTCCCATTTTTACCTTACTGTGACTGTTTTCTGGTGATTTGGGAGATAAAAAGACTGTATCTATGACATTTTTCGAAAATATAACATTAAATGCGAGTGTCGTTCATATATAAATAGTAATACAATATACTAGTAATGCCCTGTATCTACCTTCACTGTAATTCCACGCTCTAAGTTCTTCAACTGTCATGTTTTCATCAGGTGGAAGTTTAACACATTTTTGTCTGAGGGTTCCCATATAAAGCTGCATTCCAACCAAGGCAAATATGGATAACATAAATATTGAAAGTATAATGACATCTCGAAGCCGTCTTACAGCCTCCAGTAAGGCACCCACAATGGTTTTCAACCCTACAAAGCACAATTTGATCGTCAGACACTATCTAAAAACGTCACCAAATCGTAGTCCTTAATAAATATCATTTAAAATGAAAGAAAAACAGTAAATCAGAAAAAACTGCAGCGATTGTATCTCATAATATGATTGTGATTACGAAATCATGATTTGCAGTATTATATTTATGGAATATCTTATCTATCTGGTATAAATCTAGATATATGAACAAGAAAGAAACACAATCAATACATTCTTGCTGATGTTTCCGTATTTACTATCTGCAATAGATCATTTCCCCGTTATTTAACACAAAAAGAATTAAGTTAAGAATTTCAGAATAAAATATAAGAGCATAAGTTGTGAAATTTTCAAGTAAAGTGAGCTAAACATATAGAAGAAAACATCTTAATATAACAAACATCTCTCCAAAAAAGAATATTTACAAAAAGCATCGCTTTATTTTTATAATGTATGGTAATAAATGGTTAAGAGAAACAGAAAAGTGCTATTATTAGTAAGTAGCGTTCAGGTGGTTACTGATCAATACCACTGTACCGTGTAAAGAAAAGTTATACAGAACGAGGCTGATTTCAAATAATGTCAATACACATTCAGGATATTAATAATTGATCATTTCATATATGTGAGATAATCAGTTAAAATACTGTGGCTTCATTACTATTCTGGTAAATTTCATTTGGGAAGTCAAAAAAGAAAAAAATATCTTACACGAAATATGAATTTCTGGTTACTTTGTCAAAAGAAAACGATAAATTTTGAAATTACTAGCTAAGTTTTTCTCACGATAATAAGTACCCGTAAAATAAATGAATCCACAGTTATTTGTTCTGTTAGGTGTACCATTGAAATCCAAAAATAATACGAAACTGATAAGAAACTGATAAGATAGCGTGAAGCATTGTTAAACGGTGATTTTCCATCGCCTTGAATACAAAATTAATAACAAAAAATCTGAAACGAACCGTTTGGCAACCAACCATATAAGTTCAGTAGTGATATTCGGTTCAAGAAATTCTTGGTTCCGACTTTACATTTCTCAGTTCCAAGTTGACGTTCTCATTTTCAAACTTTATGTCTCTCAGTTTGAACATTGCCTTTCTCAGTTTTATATTGACATTTCTGAGTTTGAATTTTATATATTCGTCACTACCATGTCGACATTTCCCTGTTCCAATGTCATTTCAAAGTTGGCATTTCTCTGTTCTAATTTGACATTTTTTTCGGTTCCATCTTGACATTACCTCAATTCTGACTTGAATTTTTCAGTTAAAAGTTGACATTTCTCAAGTTCAAGTTGGCACCTTTTGTTGTCACTGACATTTCTTAACTCTAACGATATTTTTCAGATCCAAATTACCCAATTCCACGTTAGCATTTCTCAAAAAGTGTTGTAGTTCTTATGTTGCCTTTTTCTATTTCTTTTCTTTGCTATATATATTTTTTTTAATTTTGTCTTTTTGACATCTTTTTTGTTCTCGTTCGTTGCTTTCAAGGTTTTGCCTCGTCTCTGAATCCACGTCTTCAGGATATCTCCCATTAACTATTTGCTTTGGTTTTTTTATTTGTTATATTTTACAAATTGTTTAGCTAGAACTGAAAAATATCATCTTTGAATCTATGAAACAGAAACTTTGAAATTAGAAGTGAGAAATGTCGACTTTAAAGTGAATGTGGAACTAAGACTTATCAAGCTTGGATCGAGAAATTTCATATACCACTCTTTCGGAAACAATCATTGTTTTGGGGACATTCCCTTCAAAATGCTTTGCTTCAATCACTCGCCAACATATCAAAATACATTTTCTTTTCTTTTATACAATTCAAAAAATAACGGTATGACTGTTTAAATTAAAATCGAATCCATAAAAAGAACAGAAAAGGAAAGGAACAAAACACTACGGTAGGTGCGTCTACAAATCTGCATACTTGTCAAACTAAAAGCATTTCAAATCCATATTCTGGGTGATGCAAATCAAGTCAGTGCAAGTAAATGGCTGAGTCAGAAAATGTCCAAAAACACATTAAATAATGTATAGTTATTCACATAACCTTGCGGTTTGTTTCTGCATTTCTACCATTTGTTTTTACATCAACTGAATCCTAAATTTGGTTACATATTGCTTCTTCGGGTAAATATGAGTGAATAACATTAGAAAAGGATAAGTATCCCGATTTAGTGCTTTGTAGTATGCTTACTGCAAATCATGGGGAAATAAAAAGTAGTGAACTATAAAACACAAGATTTTTTTTCAGTTTGAAGGTATTAGAATATTCAAATAATATATAATTTATGAAAGCTTTCTTTTAATTTTCTGTTAATCAATGTTTCCTATTGGTGTGTTTGGACGTTTATAGACTCTCTCATACCTGGTATGACGGCAACTGTTTTGAGTGCTCGAAGTACTCGAAATGTTCTTAGTGCAGAAAGGTTACCTAAATCTACACCCATGGTAATATATCTGAAATAATGATTGTTCCTCATTATCTTATATTCTCGTATATCGCTAAAAATCAAACAGGAACATTTACCTGGTACTACAGCAACTGTTTTCAGTGCTCGAAGCACACGAAATGTTCTTAGGGCCGAAAGATTACCTAAAGCATCCTTTGGCAAACACATGGTTACATATCTGAAACAAAAATCATTATGCAAAAATAATATGTGCATTGCTTGGCTATATATCTGCAACAAATAAAAAATAAATGAAAGGTCCTTGTTTCCTAATAAATTTAAACTATTTTGAAGAAAAAAATGATGTTATAGAAACTATATTATATATTATTGTAAAAGAGAATCAAACTACAAATCGGTTAAGATAATGAGAAATATCATATTCATAAAAAAATAAACAAATGATACTGTAACGCAAAATTTATATCTTTCTCGACAAGGAATCCTCCTGTAAATCTCTAGAAAAAACATAATTGATAGTTCAAAGTTCAATCAGTGACTTAATAAGTGATGCGTACATGCAAAAATAACAAATATTAATAAAGTATAGAAAGGAAGAGTTTGGCCATAAATCGGCGTCACTATTTTATAAGACTTAATATTTACCATAGTACAACAATTAATCATTATTAAAGATATGAATAGCAGCAAATTTTTTGTCTATAATACTTTGACACTTCATATATACATGAATGTATAAAGGTATATGAACCTAAATAACTGGTTAATGCAGAAATGTTAATTATCTATACATGTATTTCTACTTGTGCAAAATGAGAAAAAAATTTAAATTTCAGAAAGATTTATGCAGATGCAGAAAGCCTATACATATAGGGAAAACTTTGACGGTCGAATGTGCTGTTTACTGTGTTTTCCCAACAATATGTCAACATGTCCAATTCTACTGAAATTTTGACATTTTGGTGACTTTTGAGCTAACGAAGCCATTCAACTGGTGACAAAGCTTAGTATCAGTATTTTTAAACTTTCAGGATGTTTGGGGCACTTCATGACCCTCACCCCTTGCTTCGGTAAAAACATCAATCACCTAAGATTGGGTTCAAAGCCTAACCAGTGCTTTTTTTCAACCGATCTTCGAAGGACAACTAAAAGAAAAGAGAACATTAACAGTAACATTGAGACGAAAGAAAATACATAATGGCGATAAAAAAAATGCTTAAAACCGATGTTCTGACACAAAAGAAAACAAGTCAAGGTACCCACGACAACCGTAGTGTCCACAATGTCTTGACATTTCCGAATCATCAAACCAATGCTTCGACAGGCTATGATATCATCGCTTTTTATTCCAATATGTTAAATACTGTAGTTTGACCTCACAATTTATAAAGAGTTACTATCAAAACAGTCAGACCATCAACATATTTTTTGCAACTGGTCATCTCAGTTTCAACTGTTACAACTGCTCCTCTGTTTTCTATTAGATGGACATTTAAATCACTTTCCTGTATTTTCA
>JAOXYH010038966.1:0-11533 GCA_028566455.1 Botula fusca | reverse complement strand
GCTCGGCAACTTTCCTCTTCTTGGGACCCGAGTAGGAAGGAACAGAAGAAGAAGAAGCAGGAGTAGCAACTACAGAGCGCTTGCCCTGAGAGAGCTCGACGCTAACGTTGACAGATTGAGGTAGCTTCTGAAGCTCCTCCCGTACCTCCTTAACTGATAGACCAAAAAGTTTGTCTGTCAAAGGAGAGAATAAAAGAGAATCCTGCAAAGAAGATGGCACAGTAGATTTCTCCAAAATTTCACTCCTTTTAGAAAGGGTGAAATTAGAAAGGGTACCCATAAGAAGGAGTTGAGAGACACCGAGTGCCTGATCAACTTGAAGAAGGAAAGATTTCAATTCAGAGAACTCTTCACCTTCCTTGTTCTGAAGTAAGGTACCAGCAGCCGACAGAAAATGCTCTGCACTACCCAGAACATGAGAGGTACTCCTTAGAAGGTTTTCAGACTTGACCCACACAGACTGAGAAAGCCTTAGCCCATCAATACTCTTAGAACCTAAGGTGGCAGCTAAAGCCTTGTCACAGGTGGGAGCTGTTTTACCAATGGACGACTGATGAGTTTCGAAGTCCTTACTCCTAAACCTTCCTGGAAAGGAATTGGCCCCAAAAGCTTGAAACTTTCCAGAAGAGGATTTACTAGAAGGAGAAGACAAACCTTCGTTAATGACCTGAAGAGCAGCAGTGACATGCTTAGATTCAGGAAAAGACTTGTAAGATGCCGAAGATTCTTGAGACATACCACAAGAGGCCTCAAAGGTAGAAAGAGATTTCTTAATCCTAGGAGGAGAAGCCAGAGTAACTTTAGCCTTGTCTCTCAGTAGCGAGTAAACTTTAGACTTAAGTTGCTCTTTAGAGACCACCGTATCCTCGGGTTCAGATTCAGAATCTGAACCCTCAGGATCAGCTACAGAAGACTTGCTGACCAAGGCAGCTGGTCTGTTCTCAGGCTCAGGTGGATCCTCATCCTCCAAAAAAGAACCTTCAGCACTATTAGGTGCCACAGAGACCGAATCCTCATCATCCTCAGCATGAGCCTCATGAACAACATGCTTGGGAGAAGTAGAATGGGATGACTCTTGATGAGCTTTCTCAAGAGCCTCAACTCTGGCTGAAAAAGAGCCCAGGTCTCTCGAGATGGCATCTTTAAAAGAACCCAAAAGATCCTTAACCTCAGAGACAACCGAAGATTGGGCAACAGGTTGTGACTGAGTAACTGACACAGGGGTGTCTGCCCTAACTCTAGGAGGGCAGCCTGGAAACCCCCAAAAATACGAGGGATCAAAGCTTCCAAACCCTGGTGGAACAGGAAAAGGCCACTGTGGGCGAGACCACGTAGTTGGAAACTGTGAAATTGAGGCGGCAGGGGCCGGAATGGGTCTACGAACTGAATTCACTCCTGTGAGAAAAGAAGGAGGGAACACCGTAGAAACAACTGAGTCAACAGGCCTGGTAATAGTATATGTAACCCCTGAACTGTGTGTTACAGTAGTGGAAACGGACGCACCTCCCAAAGAACTACTGGGTTGGGCTAGGCCCTCACCAGTCTGAATACCCAGACCTGCAACTGCTGGGCAGTTATCAGGTGGTAGCTGAGTAAACAAATTGGCCGGAGGTGTGTCTGAAACAGGACCCACTTCAAGGGGGTTACTAATACCACCGTCCCAAAACTCGTCATTACCCGACACTGGGTAAAAAGAATTATTCATGATAATAAATGATATACTTGTGTATAATAAATGTGTGTGCAAATAATGTACACTATGTAAACACTAAATGTAAAAATGAAAATCGTTTTCTCTGTAAATCTTCTATCAGCTCAAAGGCAAAAGAAGTGCGTGTGATCTGCGTCGCAGCAGGAAATTGAATGGCAGATTCTAAGGTTGATTCGAGGCAGGCAGGGGGTCTTCTCAAGGTTTTGTTTTCTTTTTCCTGCTGGTCAAGTCGCTAAGGGACTATCTCAGAATTTATAGTGGTAACGTATTTATTGTTATAAAATATAACGAATCAATCACAAGTTCCGGTCGTTCCGATAACTATCTAACTTTTAATGTACATGTATGTAGTTTCCGGTTGTGTTATAAATAATTTTAAGATACACAATCCCGCGTTTTCGCGGGTCTCTGCTAGTGTAGTTAATATATTTGTACGACTTTGATTTTCGCAAATACAGTGAGCAAAAAAGTGCACTAATGAACTTCTCCTAAAAATATTTAGTTTGAAACTAACAGACCCTTTGGTCATGAACATCGGCTAAATGGTCATTAGTTGGTCTTCCTTCAGAACTGAACCAAGACAGCCACAGTTAATAAAATAGGGAATTTTGCAAAACCTCATGTAAATTTTCTCTTCTGAAACTACTCCATGTACTCGGCCCAAGCTTTGAATTGTTGTGTTCGACATCTGTTGTCAACAAAGATGTCCTCGTTACCAAAAACAAAATTTGTTAAACATTTAGTAATAGCTGGTAACGAAATCTAATCTTAAAGTAATATTCAAAGGTTATTGACATTTAAATACATAAACATTTAAATGCCTGTGTAGGTTTATATCAATACACATACCGATACCAGGTAACCTGTTTACACAACTTATTTTAATTATATGTGAAGGTAAGCAGTGAAAAATGTGTTAACGATAAGTCTTTGCTTTATTCATTTTTTTTTCATTTGGCAGTGCAATAACTTGTGAACTATGGAGGCATTTATATTGTATTACTTATTTAGGCGTTTGCTTGTTTCATTGGTCAATTTTTTTAAATGGGTTTTCATACTGCACAGAAAATCATGTTTTTGTCTGCAGCTAGTTGTCAGTTAACTTCGAGCATTCTAATTTAATCCCTATTTGTTTGTATGTTTTTGTTTTGTATAGTGCTTAGGTTACACTAGAATTAGACATTTCTTCACTCGATATTTAACGTACGTCTTTCTTCGTATTATTTTTTATTACTACCAACACTTAGGGGGAGGGTTTGAGCGCTCTAAAACCGGTTTAACCACACCGCATTGTATGCGTCTGTCCCAAGTCAGGAAATTGTTGGTTAGCAATTGTTTACCTTTTTGTTTCTTTCATTGTCAGGTAATTCTGATGTTGGATTGTATTAGCCATTTGTAAACAATTTTTAATTAGGGGCCTTCTAGAGATCACTGTGCTTAGTGAGTTTTATCACCATTCATTGAAGTTTGCACACTGATTTCTAGTCGTTTAATTTTATTATAAATTTTATTACGGGGAATTAGAGGTTGTCTGTTTGGCATTTCCCCCATATCCCTTCTTTTTATATATTAAGTATGTTGACCTTCATTGGCAAGAAACCTGCATTTGAATGTCCGCACTACATGCACTAAATTAAACAGCATATTAACTTAAATTCAATTCTAGACAATTGTCCATTAACTTCCGTGTTGTACTGTAACTATTTTTAATCTGGATATATATTTACTGTACAGGTATGTATAGTAACAAATAATGGACTTTGGATTGTGTCTGTGCTCTGATGAAGGACGAATCGCAAGGTTGATAACGTTCATCAGACTAAGCTTAACGAAGTGTATACCTATAATTTCAAAGTTGATAGCGTTCCCTCAGACTATGCTTAACGAAATGTATACCTCACCTGTAATCTCAAAGTCGATAGCGTTCCCTCAGACTATGCTTAAAGAAATGTATACCTGTAATCTCAAAGTTGATAGTGTTCCATCAGACTAAGCTTAACGAAATGTATACCTAAGGTTAATAGCGTTCCCTCAGACTAAGCTTAACGAAATGTATACCCGTAAGATACTAACGCGAGAAAGAAGACGATACAAGAACAAAAAGGAAACATATAAGAAAATGATATTAAAAAATAAGTGCACTATGAACTATAAACTCACAAAATCAATATTGCCATCAAGGGGTAAAAACAGGTGATGTAAAGTTTTTGTAGGATATTTGGTAAAAGAAATAAACAACAAACATTTAATTTTTTCAGCATTGGTAAAAATAAAAAAAAAACTTATATACAGACAAATATACAATATTTAAGTACAAATTTAAGAAGTAGCCTAGATGACCAAATAAATGTTCCTCTTCATAAACGTCCTTTTAACCGGAATTATTTCGGTTCCGTTCTTTTAAGTGGCAGAATTATGTTTCCTTTATTTCTCTGTATTTCCTTGGATCGTATACCTTGGCTATTGTTTACGATTCCATGGATTGATGTGATTGATATAAATGTTAAGAATCTGAATAATAAATTCAACTGCTTTTATAAGTTGAAAATTTGACACTTACATTTGTTCTGTGTCTTCTGTATGAAAGTATGAAAAATTTAGTTACCTCAGCTAGGCATCCACCATCCGCCTTTCGTCGTGTTTGATAGCTTTTTGCAATTATGTCTTCTCTAAAACCAAAGCCAGACAAAGTGGCCGTTTGGCAATTATTTTCAAAATTATGAGGTGGAGCTCCGCCCCCATCCAAAGTGTTCGACACAATTAAAAATCTTTTAAAGCACTTTACAAAATGTTTTCATCAGAAACTGTCCTGCCATTTAGACCTAAAAATGGTTAAATGGTCTTAGATGTCTTTTTTAGGAAAACGGCAATAAAAATGATAGTTCTACAAAGTATGTTACAATTTTTCCTCTGAAACTACCTGGTCGATTCGGGTAATACTTTTCATTGTCCTCAGGTGGTTTCCATTCATAGTTTTGTCCTACGACCAAAATGAGACATAAAAAATAATCAGTGACATGTTATGGAATGTAATCTTGAATTAACTCAAAAGTGGTTAACAATACAAAGCACAAACATTTAAATATCTGGATCAATAAACAGATCGATACCAGGTAACCAGTATACACCACAGATATTGTAAAGGTAAGTAGTGAAAAATGTGTAAACGATAAGCCTGTGTCTAATCCAATATTTAGGGAAAACCAATAACTTGTAAAATATGCGTGCATTAGTAGTTTATTATCTATTTGGGTGTGTTATATGCTTCATTGATCGAAATAAAAAACTGTGCTTGCATACAGTCAGAAAATGTTCAGTAGAGCTTCAAATACGATCATTCCGTTGACTTTCATTTGAAGCCTGTACTAAAGGAAAACACTCTTATAAAAACAACATAACTACAGGATAAATTCTAATTAAAAAAAGTTAATGTATTATCGTTTATTAGCTTCCGTATTGTATTGTATCTATTAATGAGATCATCTTGGTTTATTTTTGCCGACACAGTACACATGTACAGGTACATGTATTTGTAATTAATAAATATTGGACCTTTAATTGTGTCGTCGCTCTGTTGTATATGGACTTGACAAGATTGATATTGTTCCCTCAGATTATCCACAATGTAATGTAATGTAAAAAAGAACATACCGACCCTAGAAAGAAGATGATGTTGATATTATCCCGCATCCGTGTCCTTCAACGCACAGATGTAGCAGTATCGAATTTTAAAAGAATTCCGCTTAAACCAGTGCTAGGGGCCGTCTTAAATTGCAGTAGGGTGCAGCGATTTGCTCCGTATTAAGGCCTCACTATGACTTTGACATAGAGAACAGCAATAAAAGAGCAGTTCCGTTGCTTTGGATTTTGTCTTGTGTGTGTAAGAATTTTGTCTCATGAATGTATACACCATATCACCTCTTTCTATTTACAATTAAGTTAATTTGAAGGATTTTGAAAATATGACAGAGTTTTGCTCTGTTTTTACTTTGTAAATCTTTTTTTTTATTGCATTAAACTTTATAGCAATAAGGGCATTTGAATGTTTCCATTCCCTTTAATATATGCACAGTTATATGAAAAATAATATAGAAATGCGAAGTACCATTCATAGTTTTGAACAAGTAGACTGAAGTTTCTGCTTTACCACAGAAACAAGAAGATCTGCTTCATATTTATATCTCCTTTTAGCGATCAACTCAGATGGGATACTTAAGTTTAGGATCTACGACAAATGAGATGATTTCAGTTTTCCTATTGTCAACTTCCCTTTCCTGAGCAGTAACATACCATCTTCCCCAGCTTATGGTGTGTATGTGTCTCAGATGATACGCTTTGCCAGGGCTTATCTGACTATGTAGATTTCAAGAACAGGGGTGTGCTTTTAACCAATAAACTGCTCAAACAAGGCTATGAGGAAGAACGACTGAAATCATCACTTCGCCAGTTTTATGGCCGTCATCATGAGCTGGTCGACCGTTATAACAAATCCGTATCACAGCTTGCGACAGATATATTTCAATCGTCCTAATCATGAGTTTTTTCCTATTCTGCTTGTTACCAATTGCGACTTTTTCCTATTGTGACCTTCCACGGAATTGACATTTGGGTTGCATGACGGGTGATGCTAGCATAGCAGGAGATGCTTACCCTGTCGACGCACCTGGTCTCGCTCCTTCTGGAGTTCTTGCGATCCAGACTTTTTTGTTTTCTTGTGTTATCGTTCTTCTGGATTTGTGACTACTTTGTTAACCCTTGGGTATACTATACTTTATATTTAACGTCATCAGTACTGGTAGGTGCGAAAAGTTTGGAAGTCCATGTTCAGATGTTGAAAAATCCAAAAATATTGGTAAACAAATCTATACCGAATGTCCAAAAAAGAAATGCCAAACCCAGCTAAGGAAACCTAGAACTTTGTAGATAAACCTTAGTTTTATAAAACTTTACTACATTTTATGACAATAAATTGGGGAAAGGTATCAAAGCACCATCAGTATAAACTGATGTCGTGTCAGTACCGAAGTACTGACTATTGGGCTGGTGATACCCTCGGGGACTAACAGTCCACTAGCAGTGGTATCGACCCAGTGGTAACAAATATAGAAATGTGAAGTTCCATTCATAATTGTGAACCAGCAGACTGCAGTTTCTGTTTTTAACTTCATCAGTAATGTAAAATGGTTGTTGCAAGTCATATATTTATATCTATTTTTTTCAGGGACATATGATTATTGTATGAAAAGAAAATTAAGAAGTTGCAAATGGCGTTCTCAGAATGTAAGCTTTCAAAAATCGCAGGTTCAAAAAAGCGCAAATACTCTGAACAGGAAGCTAAGTTAATTTATGTTGAGGATAACGAGGCAAACACATACAATTTGAGATCGAAATGTAAAACGATGAAGCAAGACGGTAATTCAAAGAAACAGATAATAACAAGAACATTGCGCAAAGATACAGCAAATGTTCTATATCATCACAAACGAAGGCGGACTAGTGCCAGTAACTGGATTGAAACCAGCAATACCATTCATTCGCACTCGAAACGGAAACACAAGTCGGCAAAACCTTCAAATTATCCCCCTCGCGATTCAAACAGATTGAAGACATATAAGGAATGTCACAAGGCTATATATACCAGCAAATATAATGTCACAAAACAAACCAAACGTGGTAAAAGCGACATGTCTTACGTCTCTAAGATTAGATCGCAGATAAAACCCGAGGCACCAAGAATAGTGTTCCGTACGTTACAGTCCTATAAGTCTGACTTTGGTATAGTAACTAATGCATATGCAACAATGGATGGCCATGTTATGATATGTGACGAAGTAGATGCATGTTCTCTTAAAAAGATGAAGTTTGTGAACAATGAAATTAAAGAGATCCAGGAAATTAAAGATATCAGGGTTTTCGATATTGTTGAAATAGCCAAAAATGAATTTTTAGTGTCTTTAATCAACAGTACAGTTATTAAGAAATTTTGTGCTGATGGTACATTCAAAGATTTTCTTGACATGACGACACTTTTACCGCGAGGACTTGGCATCACGAAATCAGGAAGTATTCTTCTTGGAGTTCGCGAGCAGGGTGAAGTTTATCCTGTCAAATCGTCAAGCCAACGAAAGTTGATTGAATTCCAACTCAATGGACAACAAATCTTCGAATATCAATTTGATAAAAAGAAGAGACCACTTTTCACAAATGTTGCCAGAGTAATTGGTACAATAAACGATACAGTTTGTGTGATTGATTGGACAGAGGATGACGAAGTTGGCATTGTTAAAGCTTTGAAACGCCCGAATACAATAATTTGGCAATACAAAGGAAACAAAAACATTAACAAATATGACATTTTTCAGCCATCCTCTTTTGTAAGCACAAAAAGCGGAAACATTGTTGTTGCAGATAAAAACACTGAAACTTTGCATATTTTGAATGCTTTCGGATCTTTAAATACTTTCATAGATTGTAAACAGTATGGAATTGAACCTTATCCAGATCCATTAACAATCGACACAAAAGCACACCTATGGATCGGTACTGCTTCTCCAACAGACAAAGATAGCGATGCCATGTTGTATGTTGTTAGATTCAGTGGATTTTAATATGCAGTTTTGAATATATATATATGACAATTAAAATGTGTATGAGTTTGTCACAAAGGGTTTTTGTAGAATAAACTAGTACCGGCAGAAAGAAACAACCAACATTTAATCAAGTTTCTTCCATTCATTAAAATTACAAAACATATCTAAAGACAAATAAACAATATTAATGTACAAATTTAAGAACTGGCCTCAATGTCCAAATAAATACTCCTTTTATCCAATGTCCTTTTTCTGGATTTATTTTGGTTCCGTTCCTTTAAATGGCAGAATAATGTCACTGGCTAAGCAGGACATGCTAACCCTTCCGGAGCACCTAGTGTTACTCTCGGTTTTTATGAGGTTTCGTATTGTTCAAGCTTTACTTTTTAGTGTTGTTTTCCTGTATGTTTCCTTGTTTGTGCTTGTCTCTTCTTGTTTTATTTGGTATTGCCTTCTTTTGTGATATTATGACTTTTTGACTTGTGCCTCTGTTACGTCGGTATCTTCTGTTTTTACATAATAATGTTCCCTGTATTTCACTGTAGTTCATTGGATTTTGTACCTTTTGGTTATTGTTTACGATTCTAGGAAGTGATGTGATTGAGGTGAACGTTACGAATCCGAATGATGAATTCAACTGCTTTAATAAATTCAAAATTTGACACTTTCATTTATTCGGTGTCATCTTATATACTATGTATGAAAGCAGTAAAAAATTTCCAGAACGTCGCGAGTATTGAAATCTCAAGGAGAATTAGGATAAGAACTCTCAAGGAGAATTAGGATATGAAATCTCAAGGAGAATTAGGATTTGAAATCTCAAGGAGAATTTGGATATGAAATCGCAAGGAGAATTAGGATATGAAATCTCATGGAGAATTAGGACATGAAATCTCAAGGAGAGTTAGGATTTGAAATCTCAAAGAGAATTTGGAATCTCAAGGATAATTAAGCATGTTAAGACTTAAAATCTAATCTCAAGGAGAATTAGAATATTTGGTAAACTTGTTGAAGTTCTTCAAGGTCTATTTTAGCCAAAATAAATTCACTCATGCAATACCTAAATGTAGTTTTCAATAGAATATTCGCCAAAACATGATAATGTATTGAATATAAAATAGCACATAGCAAATTTTCTATTTATACAAAACTACATTAACTATGGTGTAGTTTTATACCAGTCTATGGTCAATATTTAGACTTTTCCCACACGCTTGATCAATAGCTATATATCTCATTACATGTACATTTTAAAAACTGTTACAATATAGATTGTTTACTTATTTGAATGTGGTAACATTTATTCAAGTTTTGTTTTGTCTTGTTAATTATTGAAATTACATTTCAATTTTTTTTGTTTTTTTTTCATGAATGACTACATTGTCTCATGTGAGTCTGAATATCGTATCCGTTTGACTGTCAATGTTTTTTTTATATATCATTCAAAGATTTAAATGCAAAAAAAGCAAATTACATGGAAATGAACCAATTGATACATATAATACGTATAGGGTAGTTACGATACAATGATTGGGTGTTGTTTTGAGCCATCACAGAAAAGTTTTTTTTAATTGTTACACCCAGAGCATCTGAATAAAAGAAGAAAGCGGCATGTACATTCACTATAACTTTACATCTTTTATCACCCGATTGGTCATATGTGCTCTAATGCTGTATATAAATTGCCCACTAATTAGTAGTAATAACAAAATACTGAACACCAAGGGAAATGTCCAAAAGCGCAAAATCAATAGGACTGACAAGATCGAGAAATCTACAGAACAATTGGTAAAATATAACACAGGTGGTTTAAAGACATTACTATTTGCAGACTGTCAAACTACGGGACATGTCTATTTGTTAAGCTCAGCTGACATGGCCTTATCCAAAGCCTTAGGTTTTTTATTGCTTTAAGTTGGTAGACATATTTATGAGGAGTGGAATGTTTTATTTGTTCTGAGATTGGGTGATTCGTCTTACTTTCCGGGTGAATTTGTGAAAAAGAAGATACCGATGCAACAGAAAAGAGGCATTAGACAAAACTCACAATGTTAAAATCACAGCAAGACCAAAGACAACAAGAGGACATTAAGCACAAACAAGATAACACACAAGAAAAGAACACTTGAAACGAAAACTGAAGATCAGACAATACAAAGTGGCATAAAATTTGCAGGATGAAAATGCATGATTGAAAATTAAATAGAGAAGTTAGAGTATACTATTTATGTCAAAGTAAGTACATGTAATATCTAGCTGATTCAGAGTAAGGTCCAAGATATATGAGATGTTTTTTTTAAGTTAAGGAACATGTCAACTTGTCAAAAAGTACATATAAATGTCAATGTTTACTAGTTAAATACATTTTAACTGCGCCTTACTGAAAGGAAGACTGTGAGATTTTACTTATACTGAGCATCCATCATCATGGTAGTCGTCATGGTAGTGCTTGTTTTTCAACTATTTTTCAAAGTTGTGTTGGGAAGCTCCGCCGAAGGTGTCTGACGTTACTGAAATTAAAAAATCTATTAAAATTGTCATTTTCCGAAATTTCCCTGCAATTTGGACCTAAACAATAGTAACATGGTTTTAGATGTCTTCTTCTTAGGTCAAAGCTCAATAAAAATAATCATATAACATTTTTTTACATTAAATGGCCGATTCGAACCATGCTTTGAATCGTCTTCAGATGATCACCGTTCAGATTTTTGTCCTACAACATCGGACGCCAAACTACACTGCCGATTTAGCAAAATAAAAATTCGGCAGCATTGCAGATTATGAAATCTAATCCAAATTGAACTCACAGGTTGTTGATAACACAAAGAATAAATATTTAAATGTCTGGATCAATAATTACATCGATAAGAGGTAACCTGTGTACACAAGAGAAATATAAAGGTAAGCAGTGAAAAATGTACACTTTTATGCATATTTATGAAAATGCAATAACTTGTAAACTATACATGCATTTATAATGTATTACTTATTTGGGTTGTTTTCATGTTTCATTGAACAAGATAAAAAAAGCGTTTGTGTACTGCACAGAAAATTGTTCGGTAGAACTTGAAATACGATCCGTTGACCTTCATCGGCAAGAAACCTGTACTAGTATGTTTGCACTAAAGAAATATGGTCGTATTAAAACACACATTAACTAGAAGACGCGAGAAGATGGAGAAGATATTAGATTATAGTTTTTTAGACTGAATTGTTTTTATAAAATAAAAAC
>JAOXYH010038858.1:0-11534 GCA_028566455.1 Botula fusca | reverse complement strand
GTTCTGGATGTTTTTGTTATATGCCTGTACCAGTGATTTTTTGCTTTATTTGTGACACCACTCCATATCCTTTTTTTCTTCATATTGGATATCTGAAAATTGAATAAGCCCTCACAGTTTCAAACGTAACTGTTTTATTTAAAAATTTAAATGTCAAATTTAGCATAATAATTATCAAACATATACAATGATATACTTGCTAAAAAGACGGACAGGCAGCTGCTACTGATTAGAGTTGTAATAGAGATCTTTTGAAGGTATAGGCCCAATAAAAATATTATTGAACAGTATGGCCTTCAAAAGTGAACATTATTAAATAATATATTTGTCTATTTCATAAAGATAAAATTCCATAAAACAGAAAACAAAGAAATAGCATATTCACTTGTGAAAAATGTATATTTAACGCGGGAAATTTTTGAAGCCGATTACTTCTAAAATCGGGGAATTCCTCAATTTTTATCGAAATAGATGATCTGGTGCTTTCAAGTCGACATAGTTTACAAAATGGCGGAGATAGCTGATGAAGCTGCTCCAAAAGAGAAACGTAAGCAAGATGCATAGGACGCTTTACATATTTTTGGTAACATCTTGATGTGGTCTTCAAAATGTTTGGTCCCTAGCATCGGCGACAAGTTTTTAATTTACAAATTGTGCACATCTGATGCAGTATAAAATGTATCACGAATGTTTTAGTACTGATGAGTCGATGCCAATGCTTGTGGACTTTAACTCTTTAAGGGTTTCACCAGCTCAGTTGCTAGCCGGAAATCATACTTTAAAATTATCATGCTTAAAGTTCCCCAAATTTAATAAAACTGTAAAGTTATATTAAAGTAAAACAAAAAGCAAACAAAAGAAAGAACCAACATAAGAAATCCACAAGGTGAAACTCTTTTTGACTGGCCCAATTGGTCTTCCATGTAAAGGGAACCCATATGGAGCCCGACTGCACTCAACTATCTATATGAAAAATATATTATTATAATCATTGTTTTGCAATTTTAGTAACGGTTGCAATCTGTTGTCTTCATTTACATAATTTGGTTTCGTAAATTTGTAAAACAAGTCGTTTTTTTTTTTGTATCAAGGAAAGTTTATTATAAATGTTGCATGTCAATTTGTTATCACATTAACTGCTTAAACAGATTTTAAGAGGGATTCCGTTTTGATTACGCATCGCTGTAGCTTTTCTCCTTGATATAAATTTGTTGTAGATATTATCCTAAGCATTACAAGTTGCTCGTGTCCGGTAAGTTTTATTCTTTCCTGAATATATTCAAACTGTTTAAATTATAGATATGTAATAAGAAAGACCAGCCACTGAACATACTAATCATAAATTGAAAAATAACTGCACAATTCAAATGTATATTCGATTCAAAATTGTTCTAAAACCAGCAAAAATTATTGAATTAAAACGTTGAAGGAAATTCGAACTTTTCAAACTTTTGGATGTCGTTTACTTTATTCCTTTTTTCCTTTTATAGTGATTTTGTTTGTCCCTCTGTTTGGTATTTTATTTTACATTATATTTTGGGATATAATGGTTTTCTTAAAGGACAAGGGCGTATAAAGAAATATTTCGGCTCCAAATTTTTGTAATATTTTCAAAATATGAAATTAAGGTATATTATTTATTTAATGTACCCATTTTCATACCCTATGAATAAAATACTGATTTTGTTTTCTATCGACATGTGATTTTATACTTAGCATTGACGCTTGGTGAAAACTGCCATTTTTGCTGCACAATTAAACATATTTTAATAAAATAGTACCCTTCCCGACTTTCTCCCAATACAAATTTATTACTATCTAAAGAAACAGTAACATTTTAATCTTATTTCGTCTTGGGACAAGCCTGTGAAGACACTTTACCGACTGCACCCATACAGCATGTAATTATGACACCATAAGGTCGTCCGGAGACTTTCAAATACGAAAATATCGTATCTAAAATTGGCTCACACGTTTGGGTCTGCTTTCAATATGTTGGAATAGAAAAAAACAGTAATAAATAATAATAATAATAATAATAACAGTTTCATTTGCAAAGGTACAAAGTTTGATGACTTGAAACACCACCTCTATTAACCACACCGTGTATTTTTGAACATTTCCTCCAATTTTACCGGGATTTTGATTGGTGACTATTACATGGGACTTCGGGATTTAACCTCTCCCTACCATCTCCAAAATGTACCATGCCTTTAATCAGTAATTCGAATCGCATGCTAGATTTTTGCAATTACACCTTTTTTGGTTTATGTACCGTTTTTAAATTTTATTTTTGCAGGTGTTAACTTTGAATGGATTTATGCTTTTCTTTCTGTTTTTGTACCGTTTTTTATTATTTAGCATTTCTGAAGGAAAATGCAGAAATGCCCATTTATTGCACCAAATTTGATATTTACATGTATAATAGTAATGAAATTTGCTAATTTATAAAGAATACTTTACAAAAATTATTAGCTCAAAGTTTGTGCGCCATTTTCCCCTGCATTTGTTTCTCAAGTAGGACCATTTTCAGAAAGTCTATAAAACTTGACAAAAATTCATACTCTCAAAGCTTTTTATACCTACTTAAAGGTTTTCAAGATAAAAAATCAGAATTTTAGACCAACAACTTATAAATGAACAACTTATAAATAACTAAATGAGGCTGAAAACAGCAATTTCCTCACTTTTCTATACATTTGGGGTATATATGGCAAAAATGTAACAAGAAGCACAATCAGAACCAAAACCAAAATTTAATCAAGAGTGTATCGGTGAATTATCTTTCGATTGCAAATTAGACCGTTTTGGTTCTGAATGTGCTCCAATACAAAATTTGACAAAAAAGATGTACAAATTGTGAAAATCTGTCAAATCCGTCTCCAGAGGATATGTTTGGGGCCGATTACCTTATGCATTTTATCTGAATGTTGTAGAACTTTTATAGTATGTATCTCAGGCATTCACCTGATCAATTTTTTGTCAGATTGAACAACTTTCAGAAATCAGTACCATGACTGAAATAAATACACGGAAAATTGGCCATACCTCTTTTTACAAAAAATGCATAAAATATGTTACGTGAAATTGTCTCATATTTCACACTGACAAAACTTATTGCATATTCAGCATGACGAAACTTCTCATTTCAGAAAAGGTAGTGAAGAGTTGAAAAGAAAATATGCCATCGATAATGTATCCAATGTTTAAGAATGCATGTGTCCTTAAAGGAAAATACATGCTCTGTATTGAATAATAATTTTTAAATCTTTCCTTAGTTTATTGATTCGGTTCGGTATAAACTTGATCTTGAAACCAACACTTTGAACAGTAAAGGTAATCTTAAGATTTAAAATCAAGATGAATGCCTTAATATAATTAATACTACATCTGAGGTAACATGCTTGCAAATCCGTAATTTACATTTGTTAAAACCT
Organism: Botula fusca; assembly: GCA_028566455.1. NCBI lineage: Eukaryota > Metazoa > Mollusca > Bivalvia > Mytilida > Modiolidae > Botula > Botula fusca. Next base: position 8,097 of record JAOXYH010038858.1, on the reverse strand, counting down.
TTCCAGGATCAATACTTTTGCAAACATTTACTTTACTCGTCTAAAATCATTATAATATAAGCCAATATAATACGTGCATATATAAATTAAATCAGGTCCTTCTTCTATCATGTCATGAATCTAAACTATATTTTAAAAAAGTAACAAAATTGTTTCAAAGTACTATGGTAAATGCCTGTCTCAATGTCTTGGTCATAGTCCCATAGACAAACTATGTATATTTCCTCCACGACAAACAAAAATTATTTCATCAAAATATTAATTTTGAGTTTAATGATCGTTGAATCTTGTCGCGTGAAAAGGATACCTGTGCATTCTTATGATGTCAACCATCAACTGGTTCAGACTGGAGGTAACACTATTTTCTAAAATTAAAATAACTCCAACAACTTCTTGATCTCGAAATTTCTTCAAGAAATATCAGAAAAGCTTTTGTCGAATTGTACATTGTAAGCGGGTAGAATATGTATTCCAAAATTCTGTTTGGGATCAAATATTACAACTTTCCGAACCACTGACGCATTCAGAGTACTTGTAAGTGTGTAAATTGTTTGATATCCTACTAGTGTTCCACACATAGGATCTTGAGACTTGACCGGCCAGAAATTTTGTCCTCTTTTACATAACTTTTCACACTACCTCAGAAAGCATAAGGTCGCTGGGAGTATCTAAACTCGTTAGAACCTATTGACTGAAGATGATCTTAGGTTTCCATGTTCTTGGTATCATTTTTGTAACAGTAATATCTGCAGCTATCATACTATTTGAAGTATTCTGAAAATTTGATTTTTTTAGATCTACTTTAAAGTAAAAATGGACAAAAATGTGGTTTTTAAACCATGTTGCGTATAAAAAATGGACATAAGAAGGAAAAAATGACAATATCTCGTTACTTTAGCAGATATTAATGCCACCCTGAAAAGATAGTGTAGATTTTTTCTTTTTATAGTTCACAAAGATTTACGGTTTGGTGACTTGTCCTTGTCAGGGAATAAAACTCTTGAAATATGAGGAAAGCCTTCTTGATAGCAGTATTAGTTCTGGTTTTCATTGGTAAGTAATATAGAAAATGTTGTAAGTGAAGATGAGGTCTTCTATTCATGACACATTCTATGACATTTTCACATCTAGATCTAGATTTAATTTACGAAATGTACACATCCGATGAATCAAAATCAGGATAAATCTTTCGAACTTTGTTTTACCACTGCTGGTGGAATGCAAGTCCTCGGAGGTATCTTCAGCTCAGTTGCTTGTACTTCGATACTAGCCGGAAATGACACTTTAAAATTTCCGTGTTTAAATGCCACAAAATATGAGAAAATTATTGAGAGATCTCCTTCATGCAAAGCTCTGTCCGTAGACAATTTAACTTTTTATTTCGGTCAGTTTGGCATGTGATCCCTCAACAAATTTGTGGTTTCCAGTTTTGGTCCCTAACATCGCTGATGAATGATTAATTAACGCAATGCTCACATTCAATGCATCAAAACCAGTATAAATGTAACTCTTTGTTTAAGCAATATCTATTTATTATTTAGACAGTAAATTTTCTGCCGGCGAGAATCAAATTGAAAATGCTCGGTTAAACTGTATTTTCTGAAATGTACTTTAATGCCTAGACTTTCTACATTTTAAAAAGTACGTGATACTTTAAGTTCCTTTAACTTACTGGTTTTGCGCTGTAAATCGCTTTATACAAAATCACAAAAAGTAACAAACGTAATACTATTATTCAGTATTGACCCATACCAATGCTCAGCTCACTCGTTTTTATGTGTATCATTTTAGTTGTTCAAGAAACAGTAGCGGTAAATCATAGCATGCCTGCATGTGAACAATTCTGTAAAAATAAATATGGGAAAAAATTGAAAGACCAACGTTGTCAATGTAAAGGCTGCTGTATAGGTCAAGGCTGTAAAAGAGGAAAATGTGGTAAAAGAGGGTGTGTTTGCAACGGTTGCGACAGTAAGTATACATAGTTTATACAGAAATAAATTTTTAGCACTAGATTCCAGAATTTATGATCCCTTTGAAGCATTAGTTATACGTAAGTAATACATTCACTCTGTAAAGATTTCATACCACTTGATCTTTATCAACTTGACTTTTATAAAATAAATGTTTGGTATTTCGGAAGTGAACGATGTTGATGTGGTTTCATCTTAAGCTTAGAATGAACAAATCAAACTTTGAACATCTGTTTTTGTATAACGTTAAGCCTGCTGTTCTCGTAATACACCCATTTAGATACTGCACTGATTTGTTGAACAGGAAATAACATTCAACATGGTATAAGTACGAAAGCCGGGAGTGGTATTCTGACTTCCGACTTCTTACTTCTAACTTGTAACTTCTTACTTTTAACTTCTTACTTCTTACTTCTGACTTCCTACTTCTAACTTGTAACTTCTTACTTCTTACTTTATATATAAGCGATACGGTAAAATCGAACATTGTATCAAAGGATAATTTATACTAGGTACGGACTATCGAAATATATCATATTAAATATGTCGTGGTTCTACTGAATCAACATTACGAAAAAGTTAAATATGACTTTATTTCTTTTTGTAGTAAAATACTTAGTAACAAAATGTGTCACCTTGAGAATTTTTATTACTTATTTTTTGTAGAAACAACTACAACGACGACAACTATCGTAAGCACGACACCAATTTCATCTACTAGTACTATGTCTGGTGACATGTAAGAAAAATCTTTACAAAAATGGAACCTAATGAAAATTGATTAAACTTTGAATTTATTTTTGTTGAATCTTGTTCTGAGTTTCCCAGAAATTACAAAGCAAGCCAGTTTGAATTTAAGACAGCATTGAACCAAAATGCTAAAAAAAACCTCAAAATATTATAAAAAAAAACTAAAACAGAGACCTCAATTGCAAGTTGGTACACACAATGGGAGAAGAAACCAATGGGACACAATTGAAGAGTGCAGTCTGTATGTTTGCTGCTTTTCCGCTGTTAATGTAATATTCAGCAACAAAGGGAAAAACTAATCTTTTTGCTGATCCTCATTCCAATCTAAGACAACTGCAGGTTTCTTAGTGGAGACATCAAGATCGATCACTTGTCATTGTAACTGTAACTGTAATAAGTGTCTCGTTGCTCAGGGTTTAAATATTTGATGTACACTACGAGTCTATATCTTCCAATATTTGATGTACACTACGAGTCTATATCTTCCATTAATCTATGTTTTCGATCTATTGTTAGTTTTGTTCACCCGCATTCTTTTTGGGGTTTTGTACATGTTCTAAATCAGTATAAAATTAATCATGATTTGTTTTACTACTACTGAGTCGATGCAAATGCTGGAGGACTGTAAGTCCCTGATTATATCGCAAACTTGGTAGCTAGTGCTTCGATGCTAACCCGAAATATTAGTTAATAGAAAAAAATTGTCTGTCCTAACATCTGCGGGACAAAAAATATAATTTAAATATTCGTAGTTATGTGATAGAAATACGTTTTTTTTTAAGTACAAAACGCGAGATTCCTCTAGAAATAACATCTGATAATAGAAATGGACCACTTACTTTGATGAATCAACCGCCTCGCGATTTGTTTCATGACTGCCGAGTCGATGTCACTGCTAGTGAACTGTAAATTCCTGGGGGTATCACCACCTCAGTTGCTAATGCTAGGTCTAGCCCGAAATGATACTTTAAAATTACCGCGCTTAAAACTCCCCAAATATGCAAAGCTCTGTCCGTAGATGGTTCTGGCTTCCTGATTCGGTCAAATTGGCATATGCTCGCGTTACAAATTTAGGTAATAGTTCTAGTTTGTTTTCGAGTAATTAATACGAAATGTGCACATTCGATGAATCAAAATCAGAAGGAAATGTATCATGATTTGTTTTACTGCTACTGAGTCGATGCAAATGCCGGTGGACTGTAAGTCCCCAAAGATCTCACTGACTCAATAGCCAGTGCGTCGGTACTAACCCAAAATTATCATTTAAGTTTGTACTTTTCGAGCAATTGTAGAATTAAGAATTTTTTGTCCGTCCTATGTAACATCTGCGGGACAAAAACATACAAGTTAACTATTCGTAGTAATGCGTAATTTTTTTCCATGAAAGTACAGATATTGCAGTCATCTGCATTAAAAACGTGAGATGCTTCTAGAAATCGCATTTGATAATAAAACTTTACCAATTTCTTTTATGAATCAAATAGGATGTGACGTTGGCGATAAAGAATCCTGAACAAATGCATCTCACAGTAATAGAAGCAATGAATAATGGGAAATTAGAAAAAAAATAAGCTGTTATCAACAATGTGACTTCCATTGGGTAATATTGCTTTACTGTTCTTTTTTGTTTGTTTTTTTTTTTTGTCTTTCTTTCTTTCTTTTGTTTTGTTTCTTTTTTTGTTTTGTTTTTTGTTTTTTTTTTGTTTTTTGATTTTTTTCTTGCACAATGGAATTGTACTAATGATCCAAAATTTGAAAAAAAAATGTAATTATAAAGATCGAACACTTACCAATGCTTTTTGACATCCCTACCGTTCATGTATAAGACGGTCACATGTTACGTACAGTTTAGTTTTTTCAATTCCTAAATTATGTGGACTGCTGTCTTTCCGGAATGTATCCTTTATTATTCCTATTAAATACAAGTCTCTACTATAACTTCGTACAAGCAGAAAATCTTAGTATAAAAGGTAAAAAGTGTGTTTTATAATGTAAACATGGAATTGGTCGAGACAGTCAAAGTGATCGAAACTATACTTCAAGCATCTACTATGAGTGAAGACAACGAATACAGCAATATACTGTTCTCTTGTTTAGTGATCCCCTAGTGCAACTATGGAAGGTGTCCCAACATGTAAAAAGGGAACTTAAAAAACGAAGTGTGCACTGAAATATATGAAATGATGGAAGACTTCATAAAATTAGAAACACCATTGCTTATATGAACCGTCAACTAAAGAAAGAGCGATGTACGAATGATACATGGTTACTCATTAAAAGACAAACAAGAGGACGATACATGTAAGCAACAAGTTGCTTCACTTTCAAACTTCTCTTCAGTCTTCTTTGGTCTAGTTACATAAAACTAATTCGATTTCCTCGCAAGCCTAGGGAGAAACGGTAAAACATTGGTGCAACTCGAGGTCGTAGATCATTGAAAATTTGCCGAGGTTGTTGTCGTCTGATAGATCCTACAGATTACTTTGTTTATTTTACAAAAAATACATGTATTTTCGACACAAAATACGTACTGCAGCCATTTTTAGTCCGCCTCTATTGTCCTTGCCTTGGTGTCTGTGTCCACCTCGGTGTCCGCATGCTCGTCCGCAAGATTAAAGTTTACAGTAGTTTTTTTTCCAACAGGTTCCACGTGTAACTTTGAATAGAATGCATCTTGGGGAGTCTATCAACGTCCCGACAAATATAGGTGGCCTTGACATAGATTTCACGCTTCAATTATTTAGCAAATTCGGCTGAAGTTTATGTACCGACAACCATAAAACGGTCACTTATCAATTACTGTCAATGGCAATTCTCTACTTACTATAGATTTTTACAATCTACTAGATGCTTAGTCATGTAACTTTATAAGGAGGAGGCTGTCAATTGTATGGTTTTTCACACTGTACAATATATGGTAATTGCGACATCTTTGTATTTGACAATGACCGTTACGAGGCGAATTGTATTGTCGGTGACAACCCATGTTTTTGTTCTATACTCCCGCCGTTGAAAAGACTACTTACAGCAGTCAAAGATCGCCTCAAGAGCTCCTCCGATAAAACCTACTTTATAAGTAGTATGAACCAGAAAGTATTTACGACTTACGGGAATATATCTCTTCCAGTACTGTTTACTATTGTAACAGTATATTTTTATTCTCTACATTCTTCATGATATTTTGTATGATCAACTAACATCTGTCATCTGTAATCTAATTCACAAATGATTCTGGACCGAGATTGTTTATTATTGCTAGGTAATTAAAAGGCTAACTTTGAAAAGAACCATACACCGATTCTTACAATAAGAAATTTAAGTATAATGATGATTTTTTGTTTTCTTATTTCAGTTTTTGTGTTGAGATCTTGTCTCTGACAATTACCCATAAGTTTACATTCTAATAATGTTGTTAGCACGCTAGAATTTCAAATCGGCAATATAATTGTTGAATGTGTAGTTTTTCAGCGGACATTCTAAATTTCGATGGGGACAAACTGTGCTTGTTTTCGGTTGATCTGTTCAAGCGGAGTTTTACATGGGCTGTTGCAGAGCAAGCTCAGTCCTTTAAGTTCAGCTTTCGCTATAGAAGATACACTTTCTCGAGATAATCCTATCTTTAAGAATTGCTTCCATTTTACCGTTCTAAATTAGTTTGAAATTAAGGAGACTCCTGATACACCAAAGGAATCTTTCTTATGATATGTTGTTGTGCAAAACTTATTTAAATTTTTGATAAAATTGATTTTTGGGGTTTTCCATAGCAAAACATGGTTTGAGCTATTTCTTCATAGGGGAGAGTTTGTGAACGCCATTTCTCTTTGAGCTTATTTTGGAATGATTTTAAATTCCACAGTATTGTTGCATGTGATATGTCGTTGTTCAACAACTATTTAAATTTTTGATACAATTGATTTTTGGGGTTTCTCATCGCAAAACATGGACTTACCCATTATTCTTCATATGGGAAAGATCGTGAAAGCCATTTCTCTTGCAGTTTCCTTTGGAAAAATTCGAAACTCCACAGAATTGTTCTTTATAATTTGTTCTTGTGCAAAATGTATCTAGATCTATATGTCTATCCGTCCAAATGTCTGTAACACATTCGGTGACACCAGTTTCGTATTGAATTTACTTACAAGTTAGGACAATATTATTTGGGTATTCTAAAAAATGACATGTGATTTTGTATATCAAAACCTGCGTCAGCATCTTGTAAGGTAGATCATCAGATTTATATCATCTCAGTTTATATTCAGTAGTCAAGTTCATGTATGGGCGTGTCCTCACCATGTCTACAGAAAATAACATGTAAAAATTGCGTCATCTCCCTTTTACATGTACAAAAAATGCATTTTTGCACGCCATCAATGTAACCTGGTGCAGACACATTAATGTGCACCGACCATACTTTTAGTTATATAAGTTATCTATTTTTTTCATTTCTGTAGTAAAACCTGCAATACACGTAGGCTGATCAACTTGAATTATGTCAAAAGTGTTCTATACTGACGAGTAAGACTGCACTGAAACTTTGAGTCGTACATGTATGGCTTACCGTGGTACCTATCTTAAGACAATCTCTACATTGTAAGTACAGTTCTACGGTTTTGGGATATAGACGTCAGTACTAAATTATTTTTACTAAATACATGTAATGTGGGAAGTGTTTTCTACAACCTGAAATTCATATTTTCCAAGAAAACAAAAGGAAACAAAACATAGAAGAATCTCTATTAGCATAAACATTTCAAACATAAATGCGGAATTATTTAAATTCTCTTTAAATATGTGTAATATTTTAATGTGAGCTATTAACAACGTTTTATTTTGTATATTTCTGAGCGTGTTGATCTGAATGATATTCTTAAGATCCAAATTAATATTCGTGTTTAACTCCTTTTTGACTCGAAAAAGAGAAAAAAAAAATGAATTCACAATAAAAAATTATAAGAATGCAATTTCAAAAAAAACTATGGTTACTATTAGAAAACAAAATGTGGTTATGGAAGAAAATGACAGACTAAAAACTTATTATTGTTTTCCTCTCCACAGAAAAAAACTTAACAGAGCAGAATATACTAAATTATCGGTGACGACATAAGTTGCAAGTACTTAACTTGTATAGTTATTCAGTATAAAAACCGAATTCAGAAAACTTAGAATAACAAATTAGATCGATTTTGAAAATGATAATGTACACAGTTAATTTCCGGCTACAGAATACCAAAGCAACAAGTTCAATCCAGAAATCCTAAACCCGGGAATCCAGGGACAAGATAAAAGCGCGGAAACAAACAACGAGAACTAGGACATGACAAAAAGAAATGAAAACCAAATACATGTACCAAAGTAAAAGAGAACAGCCAACACGATA
>JAOXYH010038747.1:0-11538 GCA_028566455.1 Botula fusca | reverse complement strand
TACGATATTAAATACATTGACGATATTAAATTCATTTTAAATTTGAAAGGTTTTATGCAATTCTTTTCAGTGAATTGATATTCTTCTGGGACATATGAAAGCCCTTCTTGAAATTTATGAAAAAATAAAAACTGATCAATTTTAATTTGTCAAATACACTTCAGTTTTGAGTTTTAACACTTGTATTTCATTCCAACAGATAACAACGGTTGTTGTGGGAGTTTGTTAATCAATACACGCTCGCACATGTGCTGTTCCGACGGAAATGGAAACAAAAGGCCTCACAAGAGAGAAAAAAAATGGAAATGTTGTGGTGCCGAATATTACAACAAGACAACCCACCACTGTTACAGAGGGAAATATGCTCTTCCATTTTATATAGAACTCTGTAGTACTCAAGAATTTGACATAAGGAAACAGAAATGTTGCAAAGGAAAGCTATATAATATCAGTGCCAATTCTCAACACTATCAATGTTGTGGAGCAAAGCTTTTCAATGACGTGGAACACAGATGTTGTGGTGGACATACTCTTATACCACGTGATGCTGAATGTTGTGAGAAAAGTTAGTAACCTCATCAACATTTTTATAACTAGCAAGTCTGATATTTTCTTTATAATGATAAAAAAAAACTAATTCAGTCGCTCTCGAAAAACGGTTTTTAACACATCTGTTATATTCTGTCAACAACTTTTTATTCTTTTATTTTATAGATAAACGGTATCTTTTTTTTTTCAAATAAAGTACTGAAATAAAATGTTTTTTGTAGGTCACTACTATCCAAAAACCCAAAGATGTTGTGATGGCGTCGCCTTCAACTTCAGTAAAGATACAGAGAGATGTTGTGGATCAGGCCTCTATGATACAAATTATCAGGAATGCTGTGGGCGGACTCCTTTTAATAGCTCCCTCTATGAATGCTGCAAACCAAGTATGTGTAGTGTTTTCTCATCTGTTCATTACTCTAACAGCATTTGCAAGTATATACTTGCATGCTATAAATATAACTTTATATTATAACAGGCTTTTCCATGTAGAAAAGATTCATTTTAAGTAAATGGTCAAAAAGACCAAGTTTTTAGAAGAAAGAATGTATATAAATATCGTCCCTCTTATATTTGAGACATTAGTTAATTTTTGATATAGACTTCTTATAACAAATTTTACTTGTTCAGTCTGTGGACTTCATTTAGTCGGCTATCTTCAACAAAACGATGAAAATAAATAACCAAGGTCATGAAACAAAACAGAATCCCAATCCTTAAGTTTTTTTTTTGGGGGGGGGAGTAAACAATTCCTATGTCATACATAAAAATGTAACTATGACTGAATGTATCCTGTTTAATATTTCAGACGGAGCAATTATTCGCAAAGGCACCAGTTACAAATGTTGCCGTACTGTAAGCTATGATAGTAATAACCAAGTTTGTTGTATAGACGACAACCACTATCCATACGATAAATTTGAAGTGATAACAAAAGACACGGATAGACTGTTCCATGATAAGTGCTGTATATCGGACAATCTAAAGACCAAGCAGTCATACTCAAGTATAACGCATCAGTGTTCGTTAAATGGTACAGTTATACCTATGGGAGACATGTGTGCAGATGTCCCGTACAACAAATCTATAGATTTATGCTGTAACGGAGTTCTAGACGAGAAAGGAACCCAGAAAGGAAGGGGTTGTTGTGGAATACAGAGTTATTATAAGGCTACACAAATCTGCTGTGAAAACGTAGTATACTTTATGAAAGACAGAAAAAGGTTAAAATAATTTCATTTTCATTTTGTATTGATTGAACTGGGCTCAACGCCACTCAAAGTAGTATTCTAGTTATATCTCGGCTATATTAGTGGCAGAGGAAGTCAGAGTGCTCGGAAGAAACAGCCAACCTTACACAGGCAACTGCCAAGCCTCATAACGTGCACTTGCAAGTCGGGTGCACAAATTAACAAAGTAGCAATTACTTGAATTGTTACTTTACTGTAAATGCAAATTAACATTCGTCGCTTCCTTTTAAAACAAATTTGAAAAACTAGCTTTTATACTGCTTAGAAGACATGTATGTTTTATGTATATGTAACAAACTTTCATCTTTACAGCTGTGAAGCAAATAAAGCCAATGTGATGAAAGGCAAGGTTAAGAGAACACCAATCAATGAGAAATTTACTCTAGAGGATAATCAAGAACAGAACTATGGGATTTGTAAATACTGCTTCTATAAGGAGGCTGAAATCATCGACACAATAAAGTCAAGTGAAAATATATGCAATCATAAAGGTATATGAATATTATCGTAAATTCGTCATTGTTCAATATATGAGCATAACTCAATTTCCATGAGAAGGATTTATTTTACTATTGGTTTTCAGTGCTTTTCTAAATATTGGCCAAAAAACCTCCCAAATTGTCAAAATTTACATTTAAAGGCCAAAACTCATGTAAGGAGTTGTCTGATGATTTTGAGGTAACAGAGACTTTTGTAGAGATTGACCTGCTGATCATTTTTGTTTTTACAGTTTCTGCTTATCTGTTACCTTTTTCAAGCTACTGGTCAAAACAGCAAAAATTGAAAGTTTTCCCATAAATATTATCTGTAAGACCTGTTTTTATCATCTGTTAGAAGAGATTCTGTTTTGGACACTGAAATTGACAAATTACAATCTGAGTATCAATACATTTGTACTACTAATTTCAAAATACTTACAATGTATAATATATTTATGAAATCATCAGTGAAATCCAATAAAGACTTATAGTGCTCTTTTGTAAGATGTAGTGAACATATCAAATAATTCTGTTGAGTTTTTACTCCTTGCAGTATCCCTTAGATCTAGATATTACACATGATGGCCACCTCTCAATGTTATGTGGCAGCATATGTTGTAATATTCAGTTTGTTTCTTCATTTACAAATACTTATTTTAAAGGCCAAGCAAATGCATTCCAGAATCACTGATTTCTTTTTTTTTGTATTTAGTTTCTTTTATATTTATACGTACTGACATACATCTATTAACCTTACTGGTGGTGACCTATATAGTTATAGTAATCGATGTAGCTTTAATTGTAAGAACTTTCTATACCTATGCACTTAGGTGTCATCAATAATTATTGACATTTTCAGAAGGGTGGTGTTGTCTTTATTTGAAATGTTTAAATGATTTAGCAAAAGATAACTGTGAATACCTAAAGGTTAATGTGTGGAGTTTCTGTTATAAACAATTACTAAGTCACTGCTGTCTAATTTTTTATGTAAGTAAAATGTAAATCTATGTTTCTGTTTCAGCAATGAAGATTAAAATATCAAATGAAACTATGTATAGAGAAAAAGTTCTAGTTAGAGGAAGGATAAGTAAAATTTTGTTTTCGAAGGAAAGATATAAAAGGAGAAGATTAGACATCCAGTTACCTTGTCCATGTAAACTCACCAGTAGAACAGCCCTATTAGTAACAGATATAGACGACTATAGTAAACCAATGAGATTAGGTGATAGTGACATGATTTTTCCATGGTCAAAGAAAGTCAATCACAAATTGAAAAGGCAGTGGAGGAAATGTAAAAAGAAGAGTAAATTAGCATTAGATTCTATCACTATTAGCTTAAAACGTTCGTAGTTGCTACTATGAGATAAAAATCTCACGACATACGTAACTGTTATGTCTTAAATTATTTAATATGAATAACTTTTTAACTGGCTATTGGACAAGTAGCGAGTTTTATTCTGCCTATTGTATCTCCTCGTAAAAACAGCAAAGTTTGTATTTAGGGCTACTCTCCCAGTTGCATTTTGGTATACATAGAAAACTAAGGCAAAAATTTATTTAGAAGACAGTGATATACGACCAAGGAAATGAATGAATACACAATTTGTCTTCTTTATCCTATTTATATGATATTTGAATCAATATGTGCAGTAGTCCAAGTTAAACTGTTTTTAGAAGAGGATCCTGGTACTTCTGACAATTTTGTGCACCAGTTTTCTTAGTTTTTTACTTGATAAAAATGTAATGTTCTTAAGTCTATCTACTTTGAACTAATTGGTACTTTAATGGCAGAACAATAATTTATTGCAATGAATTAGTAAAGACACATTTAAATGATACTTTTATTTAAACTGTAAGATAAAACTTTCTCAGTATCAAGGATAAGCAGCCATGTAATGACACAAATATCCGGATGTAAAAACTCATTTTTGTATGTGTCGTATGTTTAAGTATTAAGTACATGTATTATCAAGTATACAATGTCATAATTATCAGTATTAGTATTAAGTGTGATATATGAATGTTGATTCTGCAAGTTCGCTCCCCAAAAACTTTGTTATAAATATTTGTTTTGTATATACAAAAAAATGGCAATTGATGGGTACATTATAGGGTTCATTGTATTATTGTATATTGTTGTCACAGCTTAAAACATGTTATACGAGAAAAAGATGATGTAATCATTTTTAAATCTGAGTATGATTGGTGCACAATCCAATCCTTTATAATGGCATATCCATTTTCCAAAATACCTTGTACGTCATTTGGTGACAATAATATACTTCCGCTTTTTCAGTAGTATGACAGATTCCTTTTTCACGCTTTTAAACGATATCATATTCAGAACTGAAAGTAACAAAGAAAAACGATTTACCTCATTAAACAGAAATAGACATTTCATTCCAAATTCTTTTGATCATCGATTTTGAACGGATATGTGCAAATCTACTTCAAGTTCAAGGCTTTTGTCCAAATACATGCACATATCTAATATTGAATAGCGGCAAATTATGAAATTCAGCGCAAAGCATTTATCATGTTCTCGCTAAGTCAGTTCCATCCCTGAATCTGCCAATAGTACCACCGAACCTCTTTCTAATCTAATAATGGTCATACTAACAGTTCCCAGAAAGACTGTTGTCAGTTCGATGTGGATTTTGAAAAACTCTCAACGTTAAAATATAATACAGTCCACACCAGATGGGAGACAAAAATATTTTCATTATATCCAGATTTCATTATCATCATAACAGACATTTCATTATAACCAATTTCATTATATGTGGAGGCGTTTTTTAATTTTTCTATATTATACATCACAATTCCATAAGCTGAAGTCAAAACTCAGGGATATCATACATCATTGTTTCGCAAAGAAGAACGGAGGACAAGAATGTCTATTGTTGTTGACACAATTTCACATATTTTGTGATGAAAGAAACCAAATCATCTTCAAAATACTCCGAAGAAGTTTGATAAAATGCTCGAGTTTTTTATTGACAACATATTTGTCCAGTGTGATGGACGTGTTTTCAACAGAAAATCGGTATTCCAACGGACACTAACTGCGCCTCCTTACTGTTTTTCCATTCCTAAACCTTCAACAAAACAAGGAAATACATTTGGCCCTTTAATTTCCACTTTAATGACACCGATGTATAGATGATGTCTTGTCACTGAACATTTCCCAATTCGATGACTGTCTTCACCTCATCTATTCCAGTGAACTCGAGATAAAGGAAACCTCCGACACCACTGAGGCGGCCTCATATTGTGAACTACTCTTAGAAATAGACGGAAGAGGGAACTTTTGACCAAATTGTATGACAAACATTTCAAATAGTCAGTTTCCCATTTGTCTATAGTAACTTCCCATCTGCACCAGCGTACGGAGTTTGTATTTCACAGCTCATACGTTATGCAGCAATTAACTGGATTTTTACATCGTGCAAAAATCTTGACTAATAGACTATGTTTCACCTAGACTCAAGTCATCGCTTAAAAAATTCTACGACCGCCATAGTCAACTTGTAGACCGTTACGGTGTGTCCATCTCCACAATTAAAACAGACATTCCTGACATTTGAGGCTAATTATTCCGTTTCCGGATATGACCTATCGGACATTACTTGAATAATTCTGAAGGTGTTTCTAGAAAAGTACAGGACGCCTGCATGTACCCTACCGATGCACCTGGTCAATGCTCCCGGAGTTGCTCATTTTGTTTTTAGTTTTGTATAGTGACCTCTTTTCGGTTCTTTTGTGTTCGTGTAATGTTTGTCTTTCTTCTCTTGGTTTTTTCTTCGCCTCTGGAATTTCGATTTTTATTAACCTTCTAACCGCAGTTTTTTCCTGACTTCTGTTTCCTTTAAATATTTTTATTTCCAATTAAGATTCGGTCATGTCATGCACATGCTAAGTATATCATACTTATTTTTAATTCATGCAACCAGTTAAAGTACATTACATACACATTGTTTTATTGACATATACAGTTAAAACAGTTTATCTCAAACATTCAAATACGGACTAGTTTGCCGGTCTATATTGGTCGACTTTGAAAAAAAGAAGTGAACGCATATTACATGTATATGTTAACCATTAGGGGTTTTTATTTTGTATTTTAAAATAAAAACAATTTTGCACAAATATGAACGTATTATGCATTAAATGCTCTTGTGTCATTTGATTAAATTGAGGTCATATTTTAAAATGTTGGAAGTCTATAAACATTTTGAAAACAAATTACATTTGTTTTCCTTGTTTGGTTCCATATTAAGAAAGAAACTTTTTTTCGATTAAAAGCTACATTATTTTTTTTAAAAGTTGTTCAAAAGTTATTTTCTGTTTATCGCATATTCGAGCAAAAATATCGGTGGACAGAAGTGCCTTTAGTTGCCATACCGGTATTTGGCTATAAATGTTCTCAGTCGTTTATCACTTCTGGCAGTCATTTTTGACGACGTGTAGAAAATGGCCCTCCTAGTGATAAATATTCAGATAAAATGGCCTTCTTCGTATAGTGTACAAAAGGTTTTGTTTTTTATATTTTTACTCATGCCTATTACTTGGTAGCGAAGGTGTGCTCAATATTGTAAAATTATTATAAATTTTTAATTAGTGTCAGATCTTCCGTGGAATGTTCTTGTTCCAGATCTCAACGAAATTTTTATAATCACTAGAATTTATATATCATATTATCAGTAAATGAGACAAAAGAAGGAAAGCCTTTTACAGTGTATAGAAGGGACTGTAAGTTTATTATTGAATGGATGTTTTTAATGTCAATAGATACACTTATATCATTGATTCCATCATATTGTTTGTTTTTGTTTTTTACTAAACTATTTACACATAAACAAAGTACACTTATCAATTCCATCATATTGTTTGTTTTTGTTGTTTACTAAACTATTTACACATGAACATATAGTATACTTATCAATTTTTCAAAGCGTCAACTTGCAATGTTCTTTCTAGAGTATTTTTTCAGTTGACTACATTTACATATAGTCGTTTCTTCGTTGTTTCAAAATGTTGTGATACTGATCTAGTACCGAATCAGAAAAATTAGTAGAAAGTAGAATTTAGGTTGCATAATCACTGAGCTATTATAGTGTTCTGTCTGAAGGTAAGCATGGCCTGTTAACGGCACATGTCCGATTGCAATTGAAAATATTCGATGAATTGTCGTGTCCGTATTTTATTTCTAAACACTATTATTGTATATTATTTGTAGATGAGCAGTAAGGTTTTAGAACATCGATTTTCAATCAAGGGGCCCCTAGGGCTTGAAGATTTCGAAATATACTTTTTACAACTGTTGTGAACCTTTTACAACAGGCTATTTCAATGGGAGATTTGGCATGCCGTAAAACCTAGTTTAACTCACCGTTTTCTTTGAAAATGCCTGTACCAAGTCAGGAATATGACGAATGTTTAGATCATACCTTCGGGTTAGAGTATCGGTATGATCTTTTTGCAGTGACTTAGGGTAAGAGAAGTGTCAATATGTAGTAGATACAGAACAAAAGTAACAAGAGAAAAGGCTGGTTACAACCATTTCTGTATAGTTTTCTGCACGAGTAAGCTGGGTGTTGACTACGAGTACAGAAAAATGTTCGACCGCTTGTTTCTGATACGTCCTTTTTTGTTACCTTTTTTATTTATCTGAATTGTACGTATTGAAGTTACAATTGCTATATTTTGCTTCTGCAAGCCAATTTAATTGTTCAACATTAATGATCACACAAAAATGACTAAACCAGGTTTAATATCCCAGCTAATCGGAAGATAATGCATAACTTGAACGTCAAATTATTTTAAAAATCTGGTGTCTTTTTCAATTGTTCAGTATACATATTATAAAACCCCATTTTGAACCTCTAAGACAATGTTTATATGTCTAAACCAACACTTACATGTCACGAACGGAGTAGTCAAATGGATTAAGAGTTGGCACAGTATGGGAAAGGTCACTAGATGGAATCTTGGAACTAATGTTGCAATCTTAAAGATGATTTTTAGATGTTTGTGTTGTTTTCCTTTAATTTTAAACACATACGACAAAATATACCAAGCCGACATACTGGTAATAAGTTGGGTAATCGATAAATCACTTCAGTTCAAACATAGATGCTTGAATGTATGAAAAACACGGGTTATTGGGTCACAAGATGCAAGATAATGGCCTATGAAGAAACTGAATGCATGAGTGTCTCTATTCATTAAAAAGTGTTCGTGTAACACCCGTTAAAATACTGTTTTAATGGCTCTGCTAGGGACAAAGTCGCGCAAAAAGAACTGTGGACAAGTCTTACCAATTGGAGGTTTGGAATGCTATGAAACCGGTTTGACCCATCATGCCTGTACCAAGTCAAGAGTATGACAGATTTCTGTCAATTGTCCTATAGATTTCTCGCTCTTGCCAGTGCTATCGACGCTTTTCGACATTTCCCTTGGAGTTCAGTATTTTGAAATTACTTCTATTACAGGACCATTTTGTAAAAAGTTCTCATTTTGGGTACTGTGACGTAACAATCACATTTGTAAAGGACAGGTACGAATATAGAATATTGCAAAACGAGGTGCAGGCAGCCATCCCCGAACCCCAATATACTTTTACAACATGAATTTTGCAGAAATTGAAAGGAATCAAATCAGGTATAAAATACAACCCCAATGGACCCCAGTTAACGAAAATTGAAATTCAAAAAATATTATTTTGCATCTGTATACAGTGTATGACAAAACTATTGGAATAAAATGAAAAATAAAGGAGTACTTTATGTCAGAAGTTTACATATCGGCAACAGAATACCAAAGCAACAGGTTCAAGTAGAAATCCTAAACACGTGAATCCAGGGCCAAAATAAAGCGAAAACAAACAACGAGAACCACGACACAACAAAAAGGAACTGAAAACCCAAAACATCTAGCAAACAAACAAAATATAAACGGACAATTCGAGAACCAAAGCACTAGAAATGTGATCTCCATCCAAAACCCGGGAGTGACATCAGGTGCTTCGGAAGGGTAAGCATGTCCTGCTACTTTAACGGCACTCGTCACACTGCAAGTGCGAATATCCGGTGAAGTGTCAAGTCCGGTGATGTTTAAAATCCGGTATGACGAGAAATCTAACAGAAGATAACCTTCGAATTTGTGAGATAGATACATCATATCGATATACCAAACTATGATGGCGACCATAGAATTTCTGGGGTGACGATAATAACACAGGGTGAAGATAACCCTGACCAAGGTGTTTTTGTGAATGCAGTTTGGCTCTGGTTAAAGATTCACTGTATAAATCACAGCCACGACAGTATCGAATCAACTGTAAAATTTAGACACAATACGCCGGGGACGTAGGTATAATTACTACTTAGAAAGGGAACGTTCAGAACTGGAAAATTAAAATCTTATTTGTCATAAAGTAGATTTCAATCGTCCATTGTTGTCTATGTACAAAAAAAATTCTAATACCTTCTTGAACATCTGCCTACCATGTTTGACAATACTCTGTAGAAATAAAAATGCATAAAAAAGGGAGGAGTTCTTAACATGAAATCTATTTGGCCCCTTATTTAAACCCAGACCCAACATTCAAAAATTCAAAACATTACTGCACATCTACAAAAAACTATACACAAATTAATTTGTGATAAATAATGAACCATGGGAGATTGTTATTATAGGCTTTACATGTTATCCAATCCCATTCAGTTTTTCTGAATAAAATAATGTTTAAATTGAGGTTTGCTAATGGACGGACACACGGACGGGCGAATTACAATATCCCCGAACTTTCTTCAGAAAGTGAGAGGATAAAACAAGCAAAATATACATTCGAAAGCGTCAAAAAGAAAGTATTGCACAAAAATACAGGTAAACTCCTTTTTCTGTAATCAATTTAGTGCTAGACCTCACAATTCCATTCAGCAGTCTTTGGCCATGTTTCGAACAACTTCCTTCAAAATATCTTGAAATCGAGTAACATATTTAAATAAAAGGTGTTAATTATTAATGAATTTATTAGATATATGTGGAAATCTGGAAATCTAGAGTTTCAACAGAAAGAGCAAAGCTCTAATAAAATTTTCAATCAATCCATTTCCCCAAATACTTTTAGCAACCGGTCGGACAGATGGGACGAAAGACATTTCTATATAAGCCTTTGAGTTAAAAATTGAGAACCAATTTATCGTCATTGCACTCTTTAGCATGATTCCATATTATTGCACGAACACGCGACCAATTCCTGTTAAGACTTAGCCCGTCTTTCCCATAATAAACCCGTTAATTTTTCCGAGTACTTTTCAATGACATTTTTGTTTATTGTTGATGTTCTTCCTCCCACATAGTATTTTTTAAATTACCGGTAAAAGATTTTAGGATATAAATGCTTGGCTGGAAAGTAATGTTACGTAACAATAAAGGTCAAAAAGGCTTTATTTATATTTGCATATTTTACAATACATTATGTACAATAGATTCGTTTAGGGTTTCAAGCAATTGAAATGACACAGAAATTTTCGGTGGAATGTACAGTATGTTTTCTTTCCTCCGTAGGCGTTTTTTCTTTTTTCGTTTTTTTTTCTTTTTCTTTCTTTTTTCAAACAAGGAACAATAGCCAAGATTTTTGGTTTTACAGATTTTTCTCTGGAAAAAAATATGCTTAGTAAAATTAATCATTCAATTTTTCATTCTTCGATATTTAATCTCGCTTACACATTGATTCGATTATATAGACACAAAAATTACTTATGTGCACATCGTGAATAGATTTTATAATCGCAGAACAAAAAAACTCACAACTGCATTTTAACATCTTTAAAGACTAGCATAAATGCAATTTGTTAAAAATGGGGGAAATTCCACCAAAATGCCAATACAAGAAAATATTACTATGGAGTTATCTCTCTCATGCAAATAAAACAGAAAAGAAGATACAGAAACTAAAAACAGGAAAAGAGTAACACGAACCCCCCTAAAAACCCGGAGTCAACTTAGGTGATCCGGAAGGATAAGCATCGTTCACGTGTTATAAATTACGAAATGTGCACATACGAAGCATCAAACGCACTCGTACTTTGTTATTAAGAATATTTTGTCCGAGGATATTATTGTCATTGCTATTAACATTATAACTATTTTGGAGGCCTTTTAGTCTGATGAGTAAATTAATCCCAATTCACTAGATTATATATGCATCAAGTCATCAAATTAAACTGACATATGTTTATATTCAAACATTTAAT
>JAOXYH010038639.1:0-11541 GCA_028566455.1 Botula fusca | reverse complement strand
CACTGATGAAGTTTGAAGACTTTATGCCATATAGTATTCAAGAAATGGACCTTAACGCAAACTTTAACCGTGACGGAAGGACGGAAGGACGGACGGACGGACGAAACGCTATATCCCCTCCCAAACTCCGTTGGGCGAGGGGATAACAACAACGGCACTGCAAAGCAGAGCATCCCCTCTTAACTACATGTATAAGATTTAGCAAAACCTGTGACATGATGATGTGACCTTATCCTCTGACTTATGACCATGATGACCTTGAAAATCAATAGACTTTTGGCTCTCTTCATAGTTAATGCTTATCCAAAGTATAGCACAGATCTAGTGATAAACATACACTGTAATGTGTATGCAAGTGTAATAGGGATGCAAGAATGGACACATGCACTAACAGGCAGTCCCAATACAAAATTCCTGCTGCAGCTCTGTGGCAAGGAGATTCATTGTAATAATTCAAAAGTTTTGTTCTTTCTTTTTAATGGGAGGTACAAGACAATGGAGATCTATAGATGTATACATGTAGATACTACTACACCGCAATTCAATGCAGAATTAGCTAAAAATGTATGCATTATTTACATAACCAACTTTTTACACTGCAAGTTAAAGCAAACAAAATTTTTCAACATTCGTAATTCACTTTGTATTTAAAGAAATGTATGGGAAAATAGTTGACAGTTTTCAGTACAAAGGCTTGTCAAACACTGAATAATCTTATCTGGTGAAAAAATTCAACTGTGAAAAAACAGCTTTGTGATCTTATTGACAAAGACATTCTGTTTTATCTATGTATATCTATTGATGACTATCAATAAGACTAAGGTCTTCCTAGTGCAAATACATAATTGACCTTGACCAAAATTACATGAGAACTTTTAATTTGATATGATTTTTTTATTCAAAAAGCAATTTTCCTCATTTTGAAAAAAATGAAGAATTTTGTTCATAGGACAAGGATACCTCAGCTTCCAACAGATCTCTCGGTAAGGCAATCTGAACCTTCTAAAAGGGCACATGACATGACCTCTCTTTATCATATGTACTGGAAGTAAAAGTAATCTTATTCCCCCTTATAAGACGTTGGTCACTAACTATTTTAAAATTTCTTTATTGTTTGATTACACCTATCAGATATTTAACATGCATTAGAAATCAGATACCCGTGAAAAACTCATTCATAATAACTGAATTCATTGCAAATTTGCACACTAAATATTGACGAGTTGAGAATTATCAATTGAAATCTAATAAACCTGATAGATGCATACCTTTTTTTCTATTTTAAAATATGCATATTTGTTAAAGGTGCTTATATGTAGATCAATACTTACCTGGCTAGGTTGTGAATCAAGGAACATTAATGACTAGACAGGTACAAATATTTAACACCAACTTGCGTATTGCATATTTGTATAACTGATCAATATTTTACATGGAACATTCTTTATGACTTTAAAATTTTGGAGGGCAACTTCACACTGCAAAGGTACCCAACAAGACTTTGTACCTAATATTTCAACAATTCATTTTTTTTTCATTTTCACTCTTCTAGATTTGTACCCAAAATGGGAGTCAGTATGGGCAAACCCTGGGTATCCCCTACATCAACTATACAATATACCCTGCGCCAGTTTGGTCTATATTTAGGTGTGATTAATCGGAGTTACTTCCCTTTGTACATGGCCTCCTACACATTCCCAGTCCCTTTACCAAAATACATAATATAGCTAATATTCCAGAACTGTAGACTACAGTCAGGAATTTGTATTTTCTGTGATTATCATGTATTGCACAATTCCAGGTTTTCCAAACAAGTATACGGATAGACTATAGATTTATTTCAAGAACCAATGAAAATCATTAAAAACTGAGCAAGCTCTTTTTATAGTTTTCCATATAAATATATACCACTATTTTCTCGACTTTCATTGATGAAGGATACTATTACTACAACTACACTAAACTGGAAAAGTTCGCACCACCTACCTCTTTTGCTAACAAAACGGGAATAAACCCATCTGATTTGTACTTTTTATGCCACAGATAAACTGAAACAAACGCTGCACTAGAAAAACCCGTTATCACAAAAGATGACCTGTGTTTCCCCCTAAAACTTGAATAATGTCTTAATTTTGATGTGTGCACATTAAATGTTTTCAGAAGTTGTAGCAGTTGTTTTCGCAGTGTCGCCATATTTCTAGTCAATGCGCATGTGCGTGATATATCAGCTGTGATCATTGACAGTTCGTTATTGTAAAGCGATCGCTTACTTGAAAAACGTTAATACTTTGAACTGTGAAAGGATATTTTAACTATTTTAGCTGGACTTACTCTATGATTCACAAACAACTGGTAATTACAAATCTTAAGTTTTATAAACATAATTGTTTTATGACAACTGTCTTTCTTTCAGGCCATTTTGCAATTTTCATTCATTTAGGACGATTTTTTATTTTGTCCTGCATATCTTATATATTTAAAATTTAAGATGACGCTTTTTACCTATAAGTTTTTATGCATATATTTTTCTAAGGAACTAAAATGCAAGTAGGCGTTTTCTAGTAATATAAAAATGATCTAGATTTTGTGTGTTTTATTTTTATCAAGGTATCTTATATCTATAAGAGGCCCAGTTAGATGTGCAATGTATGTAAAAATTTACCTATATGTTATCACCTGATTGGTCTAAGCAAATATTTTACAGAGAAAATGTCGTTCGGCACATAATTTTCCTTGAAAATATCATTTTGCTTTATGAATTTGGTCAAAACGCGGGATGCTTGAAATGTTCGGAATACATAAGAAAGATTATTTCAACCGGTCTAATTAAAGAAAATGCTTTCTTCTCATATTGATATCAACAAAGTATTTGATTTCGCAAATATTTCGACAAGGTAAATTTATGATATATATATATATGAATTTGACCTGAAACGATCATTGTGTTCCTCGGGGAAATGTATGTCTGGTAGTTACAGACTACTAATGAAATATAACAATTTATAGCCGCATTATGTGTTTTTCATAAATCTTCTCGTTTTATGTATACGGTATGCGTATAGTTTGTGACAAAGAAATTTTTCGATAGAAAATACTCAGTTCGAAACCGAATTTTAAAACTGAGTGTGTATTAGTAGTGCCACTTGACCGGTGAACTCGCTATACGTTGTAGGTGCATAATAAATTTATCATGGGCTGTCCGTTGGAACTATTGAATGATGCACATCCTGTGGTCGACGGAAGTCCAGGACCAATCAGCGGTATTTAGATTGTAATGTTATGTCAGTCGTCATTAGTCATTCATAATTAAATAATATATGATATATAAACAATTTCCAATTTTATGTTCTTCACAGGTCCTGACCAATCCGAGGAATTAAAGGAATTTTGAAACATGCTACTATGAAGAGATTGACGTGGGATGTATTTTCAATCAGTATTGGATATCTACAGAAAGGTGTTTCATCAACTGTTGGTGCTGTTACATCTAATGGAATTTAATAATTCATTCAATAATTGTATTCCGGTAGATGCAGTTCTTCAAAAAGGTTTCACACTTTCGTTTTATACCAGGATTATAAATGTTTGCAACAGTAACGAATGTCCGGATGCACTATTATCTAACCTTCTTGGGTTACAACTAAACATTTCAGAAAAGAACGAAAATGAATGTAATATAGCTAATGAACATGTTTTAGTGTTCTGTGTCCCTTTCACTCAAAAATGAAAGCTACATCTCTTCCAGGAGAGGAGGCAATCAGTTGTCTTTCATTAATCAATTAAATTTATGGCGCTGAAAAGTTTTAAATTTACAAATTAGGCGACGACTCGGAAATAAAATAACAAAATGTCGGATTATAATCCTAATTAAAATTTTGAGATGATTCGACAAGACTTGTTCCTATTGCTGAATCCGAGACGAATGTTTTCCCAACAATTTAAGAGAAATAAAATAAGTCTGTGGAAGAGATTAGCCCAATTTGTTAATTAGTTTACAAATTAACGCTGTCTGCTGGTTAATCAGATGAAATTTTATCACGTAGTTGGTAATGTAATTATAATTTTACGAATGGTTGTTTTTGTTTAATCGCTAATTCCTGGGGTCGTCGTTAAAGAGATTATTGCTTTACACGTTATACAAAGATTTACACGTTATACAAAGAATGCACATCAGGTGTTGAAAGTAATTGAATTATCTCTGTGTGTTATTGTTGGAGGGAATCGAATGCACCGTCACCGATCAAATTTGATATATCTATACAAGAAGTTGTGAAACCAATCTGTGTCAATTTGTATTTCATCAAATGTCACTTTTTTCTTTCTATTCATCATTGTTAAGTTTTTTCAAAGTTTATGTGACAAGAATTTTCTTAAAAATCTTTGACTGACATATTTTTCCTTAAACAAGAATGAAAAAAGAATCCAGACAGACCAAACTAACACACTCCATCTACACAGACACAAAGAACAACATTAGGATCCTATGTTTTTTTGTCTTTTTTGTCCTGTGTATTCTTGCGTCTTAAGGCCAGGGTCGGGTTATCAGGTTCACTTTTAACAGACGATGCATGCAAAAATATCTCGCACATGCTTTGTTAATTATCTTAACATTCGAGTAACTAACTTGACCCCTAACGATGTTCGGAGCACTGTATATTGAACAGGCTTAATCAAAGACGGACAATGTAACTACGATAAACAGATATATGTAATATATCTATCATATCTCGTCCCGATAACAATTTATTGCAGGTGGCCGGTAATTTAATTAGATTTTCAAAACCTTAATGTACAAAAAATAATTATTTATGTATTGGTGCATGTTTATTTCATTTGAATCTTTTGATGGTCAGAGAAAAATATGTACATAAAGTTTCTATAGAAAAAAGAGAGTAAAATGAAAATCAAAATACAAAGCAAGTTTAAATTTGCCCATGCGTTATTGCAAGTTGAAATATGCACAAAATAAACAATGATCAACATTTCGCTGTCCTTCATACACTTGATACGTTGATATTTTGTTAAAAACGTTGGGACAGACGAAATTCGAGTCACTCACTGACAAATCAACAAAAGAAATTCGAATTAGATCAGTTAAATATCAGTAAAAAGAAGTCTTTCAAACAAAATAGTTCGAAGGACTGATACGTTTTAAATTATCCGTTTATCTATCTCACTGAGAAACAAATGAAATTGTTTAGAACTTGGTGTAAAGTAGTGTTTATTCAGAAAAAAGATTATCCCAAATTTCCCCAGATTAGCTTTCACGCTTTTAAGTGTGAGAATTTACACAGGAATTCTATAAGTAGATCGAATTTTCACGCTTTTACTTGATCCAACAAATAAAAAAGAAAAGATTAGGAATTTGTAGATTTTTATTCACGGAGAACTTTGGATGGTAATATGCATTGAATTGCGATCATGTAGTTTGATCAGTTCCATGCATATATGTGAGGAAGGGTTTTCCTCCATAAAATAGTATACGAGGGTGCTGATGGGGATGGAGATACCGACAGTTCTTGATTCACTTTTCTGTAGATTTCATATGAAACATTTGCAAAAATGACCAATCTAACCCGCGTACATATGTGTGTAATTAGATTTCATTATCAAGTGTTACAATTTATTTCAATCTTACTTAACAAAGTTACTGCAATTCTTGAATGATCGGATTAATTCTGTTGTAAGTGTTTAAATTCTATCTTAATCCTATTTGATCAAGTACTTTCGGGCTTTCCTGTAAAATGAAGTCAAAACTGAAGTCGGATTAGTTGATTTGAAAGAACAAAACCCCCAATTGTATATAATTTAATCTTTATCTACACGATAAAAGATTGAAAGTTTTCTATTTAGTTTCTTTTATTTTTCGATTTCTCAGCTGAATTGATAAATTTAGGATAAAAGGATTTGCTTTCTGTCTATAATTATGTTTAGTAATGACTTCATTACAAGATCAAAGGTTTATACACTGAAAATTAATTGCCTTAACATAAATAATTAATTATAGACAAGTCTTTACCCCTGTAAATGGAAACAATATAGTGTATAAAGTACATCACTTTACCACGTGCACTTTTTAGAATACATGCACGTATACAAACGATGTTTAATTATTTATTCATTAATTTTCAGGTGCTCTTAAAAGCGGCAGTCATTCCACAACCACCAAAGCACGCATGGAGAATTCAAGGAACGTATCCACGGATAACAAAACCAGCGTTTTCTTAAAGGGCGTGGTATCAAACCGGTACCTTTGTGTGGACAAAGAAGGATATGTTTACGGGGTATGTATATAGTTTTCGCCAACGACAAACCATATAAGCAATAACTTTATTTGCCCACTACCAAATTCACCAAAAGAATTTTCATAATGACTCTGTTTTACAAAATTTAACAGTTATAAGAAATACAAGGAAAAAATGTGCATGGCCAACAGATGCTCCTGGAAAATGCGAACAGACAGAACCCATATGAAGTTATCATACCATTTGTTTTAGACGGACGGAGGGACAGACAAAGCGGCAAATATATGCTACCCGGATTTTTTTTTCAGGAGCACCAGAATTAGTTTCATCTGAAATTGACTATATTTTTGTTTTTTTGTTATTTTTCAGTCGGAAGAATATGACGCGGTGGACTGTGGATTTATCCAGAAACCAAAAACTTTGAGAGGCGGCTCAAATGTACATTATTATAAACATCTAAGCCATAAATACGAAGGCAAAAGTAAAAAGAGGCGTTTTCAAATAGGCTTTAATACAGATGGAACAGTATTCGTAATTCGAAGTCGGAGGAAGAGGAGAAAAGGTTTAAGAGACAGTCTGAGTATAAATGTACAACAGTTAGAAATAAGAAACATTGATAGTTATAGAGCAGTGTGTGACGTTAAGGTAAAACGGCGACTAAAATTCTGTCGGAAAGTATGGAAGAACTTCTTTAATGCTACTGTAAAGCAACTGAGACGATTTAGGAAGTATGATTGTTGGGAGAGGTTACGGAGTTATAGGAAAATCAGAAAAAGGCAACGTGCAAGCAAGCACGATACAGGATGAAGCTATTAACTTCAAATAATATCCATAATTGTCTCAATGTGCTCCGTCTCGGAGTTTAAATGGTGCAAACCTTGCGACCTCAGCGGCCGTATTATTATTTATAATGCCGCTTTACCGAAGGAGGATGATCTGGTTGTGCACGTGCTGTAGTCAATATTCCAGAGGAGTTTAACCGTTTTCAGTATTTATATGTTATTTATTTGACACCATTTTACGCTAACAGTGACAAGCGTCTCAGTATCTGTGATCAAACTCGGCCTTATTATGTTACTCCAAGGAACACATCTCGCCGGTATTTTTTCATTAATCATATTTGCAGTCATTCAAATTTCATCATTAGTGTATATGTTTCAAATCATCATTCATACCATTGTTTCATATGAATTTAGTTCATTAGAAAGGTTTTTAAATAATTTCAGAAAAAACGTGCAATATCTGTACAAATGTATAAATATGAAGTTGTTGTATACAATGAACGTTTTGAACCTCAAATTGCAAATAATGAGAAAACAAGAATGAAATATGAATTTTTAGTAGTTCTAGCAAATAAGCAATCTCTTGAAATACACCTTATATAACGAATAATTTTACATCCATGTGAAAACCTACTGAAAAATTTGTATATATACATGTACATGTACTAGCATTTCATTTCAAAGGGATATTTTCACAGATCTGACTGAACTTTCCTCCAAGTTGAGGAGAGTTCCAATACTAACAACTTATCGACACGTACATCTACTTGGTGTCTTTTTGGTTGTGTTCTTCTAACATCTACAACAGGGACCAATGCAATATAACTGTCAAATGTGCACAATTGTTTGTTATTTGTAAAAAAATATATATGATCCTTCCATGAAATACATGTACAACAGAAACACCCGTTAAGTAATAAATATTTTGTCTTGTGGAATTGGAAAAGATAGGAAAAATCAGAATGCTGTAGGAGGTGGATTATGATGTCTATGTGCTTTATGGTTAATTTGCATTGTCATATGGTTTTCTCTTCCATTAAACTTGCCACAACAAATATTTCATACATTCCAAATTATCTTGCAATTTGTAAAGTAAGAGAAGTTTCTAGAACAGATATACCTCAATCCGACTTGAAGCTTTACCTTTTGTTAAACTCTGTTCTGGTAAGACTTTTTCACTTCACAGAGCCGTCTTTCCCCTTTGGATAGATTTGTGTATGGTTCCAAAACTATACTCTGTCGTATCAATTTTGGAGTTTGACTTCCGTAACGAACAAGATAAGCACTAATGACTAGAGTAAGTTTCAAAGTTTGACCTGACTATACTGTTTGGACAAACATTGCTTATCTTAGTGTTTGCTGTCTTTTGGATCAGGTACTCCAGACTTGATGCGGACGGAGTGTATGTGTGACGGATAAACTGTATTTGGTGCTACTTTCATGTCGATGTGTAGTTAGAAGCAACAATTTATTTATTTACTTGTAAAGCATAGACTGTGAAAGAAGCAGTAGTTCACAGCATTGTCTATAATACTCTTGATTATTTTTTGAAACTATGCTGTTTTTGTTGAACAAAATACCAAACAAATAATTTTCGTTTATATTCAGGGACATTGTTTTGCCATGCACATGTCTGTTCCGTTGGTTTTTATGAAAACCTTTGTGCTAAAAGTCAGTAAAAATTATTTTGTGATACAAAAGTTAACACAAAATAAAAATAAAGAAAATACAATTAGTTCATTGTTTATGCCATAACCGGCCACATACCGACTATAGTACAACAGGATGCTTACCTACCAGTCCTTTGATCATGCCTTTCATTAGTTCCTGTATTTCATATAGCTGAAGGGGTCTGGGTGGCCGAGTGGTGAAGGTCGTTGGTTTACCAGCCTATCACCTCTGGGTCGCGAGTTTGCACCCCGCTTTGTAAACAACAAAAAGGGAGCACTCGACTTGCAACCGTACGTGATAAGGTCTATCAGTTACCTGCCCAAGGTCGGTGGTTCCCTCCGGGTACTCCGGCTTCCTCCGCCACTAAAACTGACCACCAAGATATAGCTGAAATACTGCTGAAAGCGGCGTTAAACCCCCATTCAATCAGTCAATCTTATAACTGAACCAACTATTGGTGTACATCTACAAGCATTTCTAACGAATCTTTATTTTTATTGAGGTCACAATGATTTCATTGAAACAACCATAAATCATTCTTGTTCTTTTTGATATATTTAGTAACTCTCTTCAACAGGGATTTCAGTATAGGATTTCACTGGAGGTCCAATGAATACTTTTGAAGATTTTAGCGAGTCCTACAATTAAGTTGATCCTGAATCGAGAAATTTTGGTTCAAAAATATGAGTCAAGGACTGACAGGAGTTGCAAAGAACACTGTTTCAGTGTGAACTAAATTGAACAGAGACAGTAATATCAGAACTTGAGTTTTCTGAGAAGAATATTTGGCTACTCATTCATCTTAATTACTGTTAACATGCTGTATCATTATGCTTTACAAATGGGTCATTCCTGTTTTTGAAGATATTATGGTTTCTCAGCAATGTGTTTCATCAAGACAATGAAATCGGCATTGTTCCATCTAAGTTTACCAAAGTTGACATGGAATACCAGAAAAAGTCCTGATTCTCAATAGAAAATTACAACTGAAATAGTTGACTTTAAATATGTCGAGAAATTCAACGGTAATTAGTATGTATTAAATAAAACCTCTGTCTGGCATGTTCCATCCGGAACGCTTATAAAATCAATACACAAAACATTTTATTCACAGTTTAAATGGGAAAAATCGGACAAGAGCTAATTTATATTCATTGAAATCTACAAAACTATCATTAGTCTAAAAATAAAGCATTAAATTTGATAGAACTGAAACTTTAATGAAGTCTTGTCCATAGTTTTCAAACTGTGACGACGAGACCTGATTGTTACAGTTAAAAACTGGTTAACCCTGTCATACTTGTAGTATACTATACTTACTGCAAAAAGCAACGTCGGATTCTTTTTTTGTCTGAAAAAAACTTATTTTTGTTTATGCAGAGAAGTCGGTTATTTTTGCTGGACGGATGATCACAATTTGAATACCCAAAGCTGGTACAGCAGTTACATATACTATAATATAGATCTCCTGATACTAAATTGAGACAGTGTGACCCGACAGAATTAATTGGAAACGGTATTAAGCCATTACATTTGCACAAACAAACCCATGATAGTTCAGCACTTGTCCAAAGTAAACAAAACAAATTGAATGTCTATAGTAATGGCCCTGAAGCAATCAACCAAAATCAACTCTTACTGCACTTAATAAATGACACGAAACGCTTAGATATAATGTGGTTGATCACAGACCTGCTTACAGTGCCGAATCAGCAATAGTACTTGTTTTTCTATACTAAACAACGCAACGCGTCTGTTGCTGTGGTTTCTGGCACCCTTAATTCATTGGTCTTCCAAAGTTTTGGTCCCTAGCATCGCTGACGAGTAATAAGTTTACGAAATGTGCACATCCGATGTATCAAAATTGGAATGAAATGTATCACACTTTGTTAGACTAAAAATTGACACTAAATGAACTGTCGGATGACCAGTAGTCAAACATTTTGGGTTGATATCTTCTGTTAAGAGTTGGAAGACTTTTGGTTGTACGCTTAACAATGTGTGACCGTCTTCACATGTTCTACTTCCGACCGTTAGACACCGAACCTAATCTGGGTTCCTGAAGTCAACATCCTCGTTGGCCTAAGCGGCCGTCAGATGTAGAAGTTTAAAGGCGAAAAATATTTCACCAGGGTACCAGGTTAACATTCAAGCCGGAATAGAATGCCACAGGCGAATCACAGAGTCCAGTAAACTATCTACAACAGTCATCTTTCAAGCTGCTTAGATGCGAGGCCTTGCCTTCCAAGAAAACGATAAACAGGTTTCTTTTTCCGGGTTGTATAATTGTGTTAACGATTGACTTTTGGAAGAATCAGCTTGATCAGATGAGGACCTTTCGATACTAAATCACTACTAAATCAACCAATCGCATGCTGGGATAGACAAAAAAGGTTCCTATAAAAACAAAATAGTGCCAATTTCACTTTGCATAAAAATGAAGAGACGAATCAATCTACTGAAAATTGACAGGATCCGATAGAAAAATTGTTTAGAAAAAGAATGAGACAAAATATATTGAATTATATATGGTATTTGATTTTTTACAAAAATTTTCCTGCGTCTACATTCTCTTTATTATAGAGAAGGAAAATATTCAAGTATTTTATGGAGTCAAATTGCACAATGACTAAGTGATTGTGTTTATTGAGTAACGATTAGGAAGTTTTTAATACGAAAGGCTATAACACAGAAATACTATATATTCGATAAATCACACTGGAACTTTAGCTTTCCTTATTGGGGTTCTAGATTTCATAGTCATATTCACTAAGGTTTCGAGTTTAAGTCGCCTACAGATACCAATTCAGGATTACCCAGAAACTTGGAATGAAACTGTTTTT
>JAOXYH010038528.1:0-11542 GCA_028566455.1 Botula fusca | reverse complement strand
GACTTTCCATGAAAAAAAATGACGGTTCTAAAATGGCTGTAAAATTGTAAATACTAGATGGATTTTTACAAATGAACACATTTCAGAATCGACATGTCATATTCTACAATTTGATTAAATTTTTATTGGAAGTGTTGCCTTAGCAACCACTTCCAATGCTATGGGCCGATTGAATAGAAACTACTGCACAACATCTAAGCGCATTCCGATAAACAAGGTTCTAAAGAGGCCAACATAATCCCAAGAAATCGATCATATTATCTACATAGACTTTCGAAGTATTAATGTAGAATCATACTAAAATTCATGAAAACAAGAAAATAACGAGAAAAATGCATATAGCATATACTGTTTAATAAATTTGTAAATTTCGAGTAAAAATTCGTCAGAAGATGAAACGCGTACGAATATTTTTAACTGCTATTGACACGTGCTAGCGCGGGCGTAAATAGTGCATCGGTGGAGAAGTTGTTACACGATTGTACAGTTATTCTTTTTTCCATCCATTGGTATCCATTCACAATAATTGTCAATTGATACATATTGAGAACGCATTCAGTAAACTAATTCGTTATTTTGGCGGATAACAACAACACGACTGCCACGTAAAGACTGACGCGTAGGAATCTGTTCTTGTTTGTTTTGTCAGCAGCAGAAGATAGCGTGGGTGTAGAAAATAAGGAGAGAAATTCGAACAAAAAGGTAAGTCAACCGTATCGAAACTTTGCTCATTAATAAATATTGTTATGTAAGATCACGGATTAGTCAAGTTATTTGCGTGGAAATTGTTATCCTGATAGATTTTGGAGACAAACAATAGGACAACGATAAGTCCAATCAATGACGCCATCTTGGTTCACTAATTATATTATATGAGGTGAAAAAGAACGAACTGTTTATGTTGTTATAAATCAGGCGGGTGTTGATAGATTTTGGAGACAAACAATAGGGCAACGATAACTCCCATCAATGACGCCATCTTGGTTCACTTTAATTATATATGAGGTGAAAAAGAACGAACTGTTTATGTTGTTATAAATCAGGCGGGTGTTGTAACATTGTACGTACACAGTCTGCAATTTTTATAGACATTTAAATCGGTCAGTCTGTTGCCCACACAAGTTTCTAATTTTACACGGAGTTCCACGGTGGTATTTATAGTGATGGGCGTGTGCGACTTTCTATTTTTAAAATATTATTATTTATAGAAATTGCATAAAACGTGGTTAAAAAGATTTTCTAGACTTACAATCCAGTATGCAAATATCGAATTATTGTATTTAATTGTAGGAATTGTTTGAAATTTCGATTTCTTGTTCGATTCAGGTTGATTGGATTGTCATTTGTTGCGCATGCGCGTAATATTACATCTTTTGATCGAAATTGAAACAGATTTGTTGTTAGTCCAGAAGAGGTTACAAATTATTTTGTAGTACATAGCTTGGAATGAATTTTTAAAATTGAAACTTGGAATAGACAAACTTGGAATTGACATCTTGGAATAAAGATAAATATTTGACAAAAGACTATATTGACAATTCAACAAGAAA
This sequence comes from Botula fusca, assembly GCA_028566455.1. Classification (NCBI taxonomy): domain Eukaryota; kingdom Metazoa; phylum Mollusca; class Bivalvia; order Mytilida; family Modiolidae; genus Botula; species Botula fusca. Next base: position 9,992 of record JAOXYH010038528.1, on the reverse strand, counting down.
ATAAACTTGAAATAACTTACCTGAAATTTGAATTTCATACTTTCAAGAAAAGATGATCATGTGGTATGCATTTGTTGCAATGGGTAGTCTTTAGAGCTTTTTCATTATATTTAACAAGTTAACATTAAGTTTGTTAGGATTTTTTTCATCTTAAAATTGTGACAAAAAGGGCAATTTTTTCACAAAATCATATAACATGCTGTTAATTAAAGCAACATAAATTCATCTTAAGTTTTAAGAGTTTATTATTACATGTAAGCAAAAAATAATGATGGAATTATTACTGCATGTGCACAAAGCATGATTTAATGAAATCGTGTTCATACAATGACCGCCCTAATTTATTTTTAGAAATTTCACAAATGAAAAGTTGCATTGCATGTAAACATAAAAAAAATGTTGTTGCTTCAAGGTGATTTTCACCAAGGGTCAGACAGGTTCTCGCCTTTGTCAATCGGTAGGCAATGTGTGCCAAATTGCTTAGTATTTCTTACTTTTATGAATATAACATCATTTAATAATTGGTCTATTGAGTATTTGAATACAATTTTGGATGCTGGAGATGAACTTTACAGGTTTTTAAAAAACAAGCATAGAATTGTTCATGATTATTTATCAGTGTCAGATTTACCAAAGTTTTTTACACTCTTTGGGAAAAAGTTTTTTATTAGCTCAGGACCAAACAAAAAAGAATACTGTGGTACATTAAAGAAAGAGTTATATTATGATCACGAGCTGTCAATGTCCATAGAGTTTGCTTTGAATTTAATATTTCCAAATGGAAGTTCTAAACTAAGTGCAATTCTGATATTTTGCAGGTGTGCTGTGTCTGTTTTAAAACATGAAAATGAATATTATATTTTTGACCCTCACAGTCGTTGTAATATGGGCCTTCTTGCTGAAAATGGTCATTGTCATGTATCAAAGCATAGTAGTCTTGATTCCCTGTGTAATTTCTTGCGTGACCTTGCCTCATCTCTGTCCACCTGTCACTTGAGTGAAATTCAGTATGAAATACATGCATTCGAATTAAAAAGCTTAAAACATTCTGTTCCTGTGGAACAAATTTGTAAGATCGATACATGTGCACCATTTTTGAAATTGTCAAATTTTAACAATGACCATGGCAAGCCCAAGTTAAAAAGAAAACATTTGGACACTACAGATATCAGACCAGAACGACTGAAAAAGACATGCATTAGACAAACTGATAAACAGGTTGACAATTTAAACAATAAGAAACTGAAGGATAACAACTCGGTTATAACATCAAAAATACCAGAAAAATTTCATCAGTCAGTTGCTTCTGGGCCTGTGTATGTTTGCACTGTTTGCAGTCAGACATGGTTTAAAGAGAGTGTAGTAAGACTGAGTACTGTTAAGTACAATGTTAAACAGTTTGAACAATGTTCATGGCATATTACTTCTGTTAATAACATCGAATGGGTGTGTCAAACATGCAAACGCTATTTAGAGGCTGGTAAAATTCCAGAGGCTTCATATGGTAACAATATGAAATTTCCCCCTATACCTTTAGAATTACAAGACTTGTCACAGTTAGAACAAAGGCTAGTCTCTCCACGGTTGCCATTCATGACAATAAGACAACTGCCAAGGGGAGGTCAGCTAAGCATGAAAGGTAATGTAGTCAATGTACCTGCAGATGTAAACAAAACAGTCCGAATTCTCCCAAGAACTACTAATGATAATGAAACTGTGTTCATTAAATTAAAGAGAAAGTTATCCTATCAGCATAGCATTGTACAAGAAATGGTAAGACCTAACAGAGTGATAGATGCAGTCAAATTGCTTTGTAAAACTTCTTTGTTTCAATCTGAAGGTATTCGTATTGATCCAAATTGGTCATTTGCATCCGAATCCGGTCATGAAGAAGAATTTTCGGATGACGAATCAAGCAAAGATGATAGCTGAAATGAAAATGTTGATATTGATAATAGACCTAGAGGTAATTTGGACACAATTTTACATCCTGTCAATTTTAGGGAATTGAACAAAAGTATTAATCTTGCCCCAGGTGAAGGAAATTGTCCATTGGGTATATTTCAAGATATCAACAGTGAATTTCTATCATTCCCAGCAATTTATTGTGGTCAAACTAGAACGCCTAATAATCAGAGGTTAGTTCCTGTTCACTACAGCACAATAGCTAAATGGGAACTGAGAAATTTGGATAGGAGAGTAGCGTCATCCATTCCAAATTTATTTTTCAAAATGAAAAGGCTTCAAATAAAATATATACAGGACAAAATTCAAATAGCTATGAGAAAATGCAAATTGCAAGGGAAAAAAATCACCGTTGAGGATGTTTTGGCACCAGGTGCTGTTGATAATATTGTTAAGCACAATGAAGGTTTTCAGATATTAAGAAATTTGAGAGGGTCTCCAGCATACTGGGAATTAGCTAAGAAAGATTTGTTTGCAATGATTCGCCAAATTGGAATTCCACATTGGTTTTGTTCATTGTCAGCAGCAGAAACTAAATGGGTATCCCTTCTCAAGGCTTTAGGGAAGTTAGTTGATAAGAAAGACTATTCTGAGTCAGAAATTCAACAATGGTCTTGGCAAAAAAAAAAATCAGTTAATCAATTCAGATCCTGTTACATGCGCAAGGTACTTTGATTATCGTATCCAGAAGTTTTTACATGGTGTTCTCCTTGGACCTGGCAAACCATTAGGGGATATAGTTGATTATTTCTATCGGGTTGAATTTCAACAGAGGGGTTCCCCACACATTCACATGGTTGTTTGGGTTAAGGAAGCACCTGATGTAATGTCTGCAGATTCTTGTAAAATTACTGATTTTATTGATAAGCATGTGTGTTGTAAGAAAGACGAAACAATGCCTGACCTCATAAATTACCAAACACACAGACATGCACGCACTTGTAGAAAAAAGGGCAAACCAATTTGTCGTTTCAATTTCCCTCAACCACCTATGCCAAGGACAGTCATTTTAAGTCCTCTTAGCCAAGACACAGTTGATTTTTCAAAGAAGAAAAAAACATATGAGAAAATTGCATTAAAACTTGATGAAATAAAGCATGGGTCAGATATTGATTTTAAAGAATTTCTGGAAGAAGTACAGTTGACGGAGAGTGAATATCTTGATGCCATTCGTTCAGTGTTACTCAGAGATACAATTTTTTTGAAACGAGACCCATCAGAGATCAGAGTTAATTCATATAATCCAGTTATGTTGAAATGTTGGCAAGCCAATATAGATGTTCAGTTTATTTTAGATCCATACTCGTGTGCCTCATACATAGTATCTTACATTAGCAAAGGTCAAAGGGGGATGTCAAATTTAATGTTCAGTGCTGTGAAAGAGGCAAAAGAAAATAACCTAGATCTAAAACATCAGCTTAGACATATTGGTAATAAGTTTTTGACCCATGTAGAAATTGGTGCCCAAGAGGCTGTTTATTTTGTTTTACAAATGCCATTGAGAAGAGCATCACGCTCTGTTTTATTTATAAATACAAGTGCCCCGGGAGAACGTCTTACTCTTCTGAAATCTCTCACAGTTCTGGAAGAAATGTCTAAAGATTCTACAAACATAGAATCAGACAATGTTATAAAACGATATGAACGGAGACCAAAAGTCTTGGAGAATATGTGTCTGGCAGATTTTGCCTCTTGGTTTGAGGTTTCATACCCACAGAAAAAGAAAGGTAAACTGTCACAAAACTTTGAATTGCCTGAGGAAGATGATTCAGACAATTTGGAAGATGACCCTCACTCTGTTGATCCAAATATTGAAAGCACAAATTTCAGTGACAGTATGAGAGAATATAACTTGATTGGAGGGGGAGTCATGAGAAAACGCAGATTTCAGAAAATTCTTAGGTATGTGAAATATAACATTGATCAAGACCCTGAAAATTACTACAGAGAATCAATTTTATTGTTTCATTCTTGGAGAAAAGAGTCAGTAGATATTCCTACTACTTTCAGTTGTATCAAAGAGCTTTATGATAAGCATCAAGCAAATATTGAACTAAAAAGAGCTGTTTATGAGAAAAAAAAACCAACTGTTGGATGCAATAGAAAATGTTATGAATGATAATTTATATAACGATGAAGACTGTGGATCTAGTTCTTTATTTTTAGCTCAGTCTGAACATACTAATGATCAAGATAGAAGTAATGGTCCCTCTTTATCTGAAAAATATGGATGCTTTGATACAGGAAAGCACATTCCTATGTCTGATACAAACATTGATATTGGCATAACTAGGAAGCAAATAGAGGATGACGACTATGTCATTAAATTACCGGAGTGTGATTATAGACATCTGATAAGGTCCTTGGATTGTGAACAGAGAGAGTTTTTCTATCATGTTTTACATTGGTTTAAAACAAAAGATGAACCCCTATATAATTTTCTCTCAGGTGGTGCTGGTGTGGGAAAGTCTGTGGTTACAAGAGCTGTATATCAGTCTTTAATCCGTTGCTTGAATACAAGACCAGGGTCCAACCCAGATGACATTAAGGTCCTTCTTTGTGCTCCAACAGGCAAGGCTGCTCATAACATTTATGGAAATACAATTCACTCTACATTTTGTATTCCTGTAAGCATGGGTTTTAACTACAAACCACTAGCGATGGAACAGTTGAATATATATAGGGTAAAGTACAAGCATTTAAAGGTAATTTTGATTGATGAAATCTCAATGGTTGGTAGTAAAATGTTTAACTTTATAAACTGCAGGCTACAAGAAATCATGGGTACTCAAATTCCATTTGGCGGAATAAGTATCATTGCAGTTGGTGACCTTTTTCAATTGAAACCAGTAATGGACAGTTGGATTTTTTCTTATTCATCAAATGACTATGGTGCTATAGCTTCTAATTTGTGGACAGATAATTTTAAACTTTTTGAATTGCGAAGAATAATGCGTCAGAGAGATGATCTTGAATTTGCAGAATTGTTAAATCGTTTAAGAGAAGGACTACATACACAAACAGATATGGATATTCTGAGGTCTAGAATAGTTGAACCTAATAGCACATGTAATACTGAATCATTTCCCCATTTATTTACTACTTGCTTAGAAGTTGACCAGTTTAATGAGCATGTCTTTTCAATGTGTAGTGGAAAGCGTGACATTATCCAAAGCATTGATGTGGTAACGGGTAATCTGCATGAAAGTTTTCATTCAAAGATATTAGACAAAATTCCATCAGATCCATCTAAAACAATGGGGTTATACAGTTATTTGAAACTTGCAGAAGGTTTGCATGCTGAAATAAGTTTGAATATTAATGTTGAGGATGGATTAACAAATGGGGCAGCCTGTACAATTATGTATCTTGATTACAGAGTAGAAAACTCCAACAGATGCAGTGTTGTATGGGTACTTTTTGAAGACAATTGTATTGGAAAGGAGCAAAGAAATACTTACAAACACTTGCGTACTCAAGGCATAAGTTCTAGTTGGACTCCAATATTCGAAGTATCAAGAAAATTTTCAATAAATAATAATCAGTCTTACCAAATAATCAGACGACAATTTCCCCTTCGGCTATCTGCTGCAAAGACTATCCACAAATCACAAGGGTCATCATTAGACAATGTAGTAGTTCATTTTGGAAAGAGAAAAAATGATCATATGCATTATGTTGGATTAAGTAGGGTACGATCTCTGTCAGGTTTGCATATTTTACAGTTGTCTGAGAGTAAAATATCTGTAAGTGTTGATGTCATGGTTGAAATGGAAAGAATGCGTACATCTTCATACCTTGAAACATGTCTCCCTACCATACAAGACGAGGAAACCAACCTCAATATTGTTTTTCACAATTCTAGGTCATTGAATTTACACATTAATGACTTCAAATGTGAAACATATTTGGACAAAGTTCATTTAATTGGTATAGCTGAATCTAGATTGATGTAAGGAGATTTTTGAAATAGACAAATTCGCACAAGTCAGAAACGATGCATCATCAAACAATCATAGCCGCCCCTATCATGGAACTATTGTATATTCTCAGATAAAATTCTGCTGTAAATTCTATGGAAGTTTGCAAGGAATTGAAACAACTGTCATTGAAGTTTGGACAGGTTTATGTTCTATCATTGTTATTTTCATTTACTGTCCTCCAAAGATTGCAAATTTTAATAATTTTGCCATCCTTTTGAAAAAGCTTCAGGCATTCATTTGTCCACAGAAAACTGTCATTTTAGGAGACTTCAATGTAGATGCAAATGCAGATTGTTCTTTAAAAGATTTAATGCTTCAGTACAACTTTCTTCAGTTGGTAGAAGGTTATACCACAGACTATGGTACCACACTAGACCATATTTATACTAACATGAACAACAGTGGCATCGTAACTGGAATACTTGAATCTTATTACTCTGATCACAAGCCCATATTTATTTGTATACCAAAGCAGGCCTTGTAAGATGCCAAAAGCTGCAATTTTTTTCCTTTATTTTTATTTCATATACAAGAAATATGATTTGCGGGTTCATAGAACAACAGATTCATTTGGTGTGGCCCTATATGAAATTTTTTTGTTTAAATCGACAAGGAAGTAATCTTTTTTCCTTCCATCTGACTATTTTGAGTAAACAGAATTTGTAGCATGAGAACAAAAAGTCTTTCCTAGTAACAGATTTTTCCTGTATATTAATTCAAAACGTACATATTTAAAAATAGCTATTACCATGATTACAAGGTTGATATCTGTTTTCCAATTTTCCACTGGCACTGTTAAGGAGAAAATTTTCGACAGTTTTTTATATGTGTTTTATATACAAACTTCAATGGCTTGAACACCCAAGGGACCAATGAAAACAGTTGGAGCTTACGGGGGTTTCGAGCTATCGAGGTATGTTCAAAACTGAATGAAGGGACAACAGAAATGTTCAATACATCCAGGGTGTTGGAGCCTCTGCAGTTCAAGCGATTGAAGTTCCACTGTATAATAATTGTACTGAAACTTACCATTTGTTTATTAGAAACAAATCCTGATACCATTAATTTGATTCAAAGTTTTTTAGTGTTTCTTTAAACAATGATTTTTTCTGTTTCTTGAATTAAACTGTTAAGAACTCCTGTTAAAGTAGGATAAATTGTGTGAATGTTTTTAAGAATAAATCCTTTCTAACCAGAAGGAACTGGTATACATATACCAGTTTCAGATGTCATCCCCTAATAAATGGTAAGTACATGTACGTACATTCAATGCACATGATGCATGTGTGTATTGAATTCGAAATAATTGTGTGCATTAATTATTGCAAATTTTCGATTTCTGACAAAAGTTTGAGTTTATTCTTACGATTCTTTGAAATTTATAATAAAAAAGTAACCAGATCTTCAAATGTGAGTTTTAATTCTTGTGACTCATGTTCTGTCACATTTTTTGCAATAATAAAGATATCACAATAATTTCTGAATTTACAGTATTGATAATTGTATAGTATTATTAGGATACAAATCTGTCTGATCTGTGATTCATAAATATGTGTATTTCTAATGTTCTTTTTTTTTCAGGAAAATGAGCAGCATCAAGAAGCTCAAGACATCTGGGAACAACTCCCCATATTCCACCCCAGTTAAGGTTAAGGTCATCAAAAAAAGCCCAACAAAGAAATACCAAAAAGATGGTGTTGAAAAGTCATGGACACATGTCAGTCTCGCAGACCACACAGATTGTATAAAGGCAATCGTTTATGACGAAACCAAACTGAATAGTATGACAGAAGGCAGTTCCGTAATGGTGAGGAATTACATATATCGCGACAACATGATGGTGATAACTAAAATGACAAAAACTGCTGTTACTGGAGGAGTTGGTGAAGTGCCCGAGGAAATCAAGAGTGCAGCCCAGAGGTTACTTGACATACCTCCACCAGCTCCCCATATGAAGATCGTTGAAGCATTAAAACAGAGCCCAGAGACATTGGTGTCTTTGAAAGGAAAGATTATCCGGGTAATTTTATTTTTATTATCAATGAACAATTTTGAATTGATTGAATTCAGCTAAATTTGCCAGATATTGGATTTGATATTCTGTTTTAACATTCTTCAAATAAAATCTTAATATAAGGTCAGCAGTAACCAGAAATTAGATAGATTTTGTCTTATCTTGAGTATAGTAACCAGAAATTAGATAGATTTTGTCTTATCTTGAGTATTTATGGATAGAGCCATTTGTAATTTTTTGAAGTTTTACAGAGATTTTTCCAGAACAATTTTTATTGATGTTAACTTAGCATGTTTTAAGATCGAAGTTTAAATATTCATTGAAGATTCAATATCATGCAAGAATGACAGAATTGAAACATAAACTGTACAAAAAAATGTATGTATGTATGTTTACTGTATAGGACTTACAAAATGTATTAAACATTTGAACTGTGTGATTTATTAAGTATCAAGCAATGATTTAATGTCTTTTACATTTTAGATTGACGACATACAGACCAGGCAGCTTCAGTCACAACAGGCAGTACCTGTCAGGTCTATAATAATAAGAGATGAAACTGCACAAACGAAAGTATCGCTATGGAGAGACCTCACTTCTGCACCAGAAATCCAGATAGACTCCTACATTTCCTTAACAAACTTGAAGATGCACTTCTACAAGGAGAAGTATTTCAACACCCTTTCAACAACTCAGCTAACAGTAAGTCAAATTTTTTCTAATAATGTCTGCAAGTATTATAAGGTCATGTTAGATGTATATTTCTGAATTCTTTACTCAATCTTAGTTTCTGATAAATGCAGTATGTTACATCAAGAGGCCATTGGTATATGCCTGGTAAATTTTTTTTTCGGCCATGTTTTTTTTTCTTTAAAAAATGGCTAATAGTTGTCATCTTTGTCCTGTTAATACATTTATGTACTGTTAACTTTGTTTAGATATAATTAGAAACCACTCTCTGCAAATTCCTTTCTGATCCCTACTCATTAATGCCTACCTAGATGGACAGCAGTCATATTTGTTCAAAGTGTTGTTAGGTCTACCTTTAAGCTAAAGGTAAAAAAACCTGAAAAATCCTTTATTGCATTTTGTTCAGTTTTTCTAGCTGTTGTTTGATGTACATTCCTGTGATATCAAAAAAGTTCGAATTTTAAACATATTTAATATTTACCGGTACAAAAGTAAAACAAATAAAACAAAGATTCAGTCTATATTTCCAACAAAATACAGGTTACAAGTTTTAAAAAGAATTGCACGCAAGCATGAAATGAATCCTTAAAAGTAATTTAATTTTTTCCTGTGAACATATTATAAAGAATGGCTGGTTTGATCAATGCAACTTTATTATTTCAGAGAGAAGAGACTCCACTTGAAAATCTGGATGTTGTTATTGATGCTTTCATGGAGGAGGAAGATGGGTCCATAACACTGGTGTGCAAACCAACGAATTCTGAAGACTATGAAGATTACTCCTGCCCCAGGGATGTTTTGGAAAACATAGTGCTCGATGGGGAAGATGCCATTGCAGTATTGACAAGCTTGGTCCCTGCTAATGGTACAATCCAGTATCGTCCGAAGACTGGAAATGGAAACAGCATACTAAGTTCAATCAATTTATTGTAAATCGTTCTTTATCTGACAGACAATCACAAAAATGAAAGAAACGCCGCATACATTTTATCAAGTTGTTATTTACATGTAATATTATTCCAAATTTTTTGTTCTTATACTTTATAACCATAAAAAGGATCTTTTGAATTTCAGTTTAATCCATGCTTCCATTTTGTGTATAAATGACATGTATGTATATAGCTTTTGTCATTGTTAATGATTTTGCTGGAGGATGTTATTGTAAATCCAAGAAAAGGCCTTAAAATACCAATACATGTAATTATACCCCCGCTCCGAAGGAGAAGGGGGTATACTGTTTTACCTGTGTCCGTCATTCCGTCCGTCATTCCGTCCGTCACACATTTTCGTAACACTTTTCTCAGCAACTATTAATCGTAGCCTCTTAATATTTGGTATGC
>JAOXYH010038417.1:0-11542 GCA_028566455.1 Botula fusca | reverse complement strand
AAAAGTTTGCTTTTGGAAAATGAGAAAAAAAATAATTTGGTTTATCACAAGAGAGAAAAAAAAGATTGTTTTATAAAATTTACAAAAAAAAATAAATTGTCGTCGATTTTATAACGTGAAAAAATGTTTTCAACTGTGTACTAGCTGATGCATGCCAAAGAGAAGAAGACTGACAAGAAAATGAGAGGGAAATATCAGGTTTGTATCTTAAACTGAATAGCTTCAACAATAGTTTCAATAATACATGTAATATTATTTTACTCTGACATGATTTATCAGCAACCCAATGGATGTTTCTAGAAAAAAGGATGCCTTTAAAATACCTAGTCCATACTCTCATGTAAGGTAGTTTTTGGTTAATAGCATAGGCTATTCAGTATTCTTTTTTATAGCTTTTATGTGTTCAGTGTTTAGTAATATATTACACCAGAAATCGTGTGAGCGTTAACATATTTTCTGGCAAGTTTTCAGTTCTATTTTTATTTTGACAACAGGTAAAAGGAATATTGGTTGCTGTTTATAAAAAAAAACAAAAACAAACTTGGGATTATTGAGCAACAATGTAAATATCTACCTTTTTATGTTTAACAAAAGCAAATATTTTCAGCTGTTGTAGACAATGAAATTGAACTGACCACTTTAATACTAGGAAATATGGTAACACTCATACGGTTTTTGCTGTTATTATTCTCCGGTTTTGTCTCTATCAACAGATTCTGATACTTATACAATATATGTACAGTAAACCAATATTTTAAATCAAACAAACAAAAGGTTTAATAAACGAAAAACTTATTCATCTTGACTAGATGTCCATCACACAACTGAATTATAAAGAACATGGAAAACAAGAAATGATTTAAAACCATGAAACATCAATTGAAATACAGAAACGTTCAATAGTTTTACAGCTGCTTCCATAGTCTGCACGGTATTGGAGTCTGAATGTATGGAACAGAGATTGTACACGTATCTGCATGCCCTTTGATATGTTGAAGCAAAGTCGGTTGCTTGGGATCTGTATCAACCAAACTATAGCTACCACCTTGGGACAGACGGAATTTCTTTGTTACTCTGGCCCTACTTTCTGCTTTCCTTTTGTTTTTATTTTGCTTTCTCTTGTCTTCTTTTTGTTTCATTGTAACATTGTCTCCTAACACTCGAACATATCTCTCATGGACTCTGCTTACTCTTTCAAAAAACGCCTCTACTGACTCTGATATTTCCTGTCCAGTTCTCTTCAACTTTTTTAAAAACCTCTTCTTCATTAGATCCAGCCTTACTTGATACTTGTTCAAACTTCTCTTGCAGTTTGTTGTTTGCAAGATCAAATAAAGTTTGAAAATCCTTTGCTTCCTTAAAGCATTGCTGTATCCGTGCATATTTTACTTCTTTCACCTGCTTGTCTGAATCAATTTCACTGCGCGTGAAATCTTTATACTCACTTTTCAGTTTTGATATCTGATAAAGAATACACTTATCTTTGAAGTATAAGGTCTCGTTTGCTACATCTTCTTCTTTGGCAAATGATAGCATGATGTTCCATCTGAAATCACGTTCCTTTCTTGCCCAATCTATTAGCTTTCTTTTATTGTCAAACTTCCATCTTGCACTGGAACACATCTTAAGAATAAATTGATTGCATGTTTTCTGCTTAAAGTTTTGCGGATTGCTATACCAAAGATCAGAATATTCTTTCTTTAAGTTTTCCTCTGATACCTCTAGCCTTGTCTGTCCAAAAGACGGTGATGGCATGTGGATTTTTAAAGTGTGTTTGTCTTGAGGGCTTGTATGAACAGAGGTAGTTTGACCCGATTTTTGATTAGCACATTTCAAAAATCGTTCAATCTCCAATTCTAACATTCCTATTTTAATCAGATGATCCCTGTTACACTCTTGGACGTGCTTCACTTTTTTCACTCCAAGATTGATTAATTTGTCATGGTACTCCTCTAGGTCTAGATTTTCCAACCATTGGAGTAGAGTTGGTATAGGTGATGAATCCATCTGTATATTGAAAGAAATATTTCTACATTTAATATCGCAATCTTTTATAAAAAGCAAGTTCTGTTGGACATGTTATCGCGAGGCTTGTAATTCAATGAATCAAATAGTGAACCGACTGATTTTAATACTCTTTCTCTCCCACTTTAATTGGCAAAACCTCTTTTCACCACCCCCCCCCCCTTTTTCCAAAAAAGTTATTATATTCAACTTTCCTTCAGTAAGTTGCAGAGGTTTATGTTAAAATATTTTTTTTTATAAATTATGTTCATGGTGTTGTTGAATAATCTTGAATTTGTTGCATTTTATATTCACAAAATTTTCAACAAAATGATATAAATAATAACTGGTCCCTGTAGTTATGTCCCTTTGTAATTTCCTGTTTATTGTAAATTTGTTTACATCAAAACCACATGTTCCTGGACGGCTGGAGAGAATGAATTGACGTCCATTTACCAAAAAATATGTGTGATAAAATATAAATTTTCAGCTACATCAAAGTTTCAACATAGAAATATCAATGTTTAATTCACAGCAGGTACCGCATTTCTTTAACACATGATGTACATTCAAAAGGGGGGTCTGACTGCAATATTTTCTATATCGCTTTAACTATGATGGTATTAAAATCATATGGGTGAATAAAATATGTTGCTTTCATATGAAAATTTCAAAATATCTATCCAATTGTCCAACATTTTAAACACTATACCTGTTTCAGTGTATGTCCAAAATGCAAATGTGCTGCTACAGTGCTACAGCTACAGCAGCTGAGAAGAGTAGGGAGAATCTATTATTTTAAATTCAGTCAATCCACCAATGCAACAGAAGATATGCTATAAATATTGATTTAGGATATACTAGAATTATAAACTCAAAACCAATAGAAAAATGTACTAAGATTCTGTGTATGTACATGTATTTATATTGGTACAAAGGGAGATAACTCTATTCAAAATCTGTATAAAAATGACTACAAATTCTTGACAAATATGACTGCAAACTAGATTTGATTGAAATAATCATTTGATAGGGCCCTGCCACGAAAAGTTGCGGTCGCCCTTTAGAGTTCTGTCCGTCCGTTAAAAATTAGTGTCTGGGCTGTAATTTTTGTCCTTTGATGTTTGGCATATGGGTAGATCACTTCAAGATGATGTGGTGCATACCATAGTTGGTGACCTTTGACCTTAAACTTTAACCTCACAGTCAAGTAATTGATTTTTAGCTCACCTAGGTGAGCTATAGCTCACCTAGGTGAGCTATTGCTAAAGTACGTTTCACTGATTTCACGAAATACTCGGAAAGTAAATAATATAATTAATCTGAAATGTTATTTAGATGATGTTACGGCAATTTTTGTATATTTCGGATTTTTGATATTGTCTTTCATTTTTGCTCCACTCATGTGGGAAAACGGTGTTTTTCTGTTCTTTCCCATTATAACCCTTTCTGGTCCTAGAGGTCACGGTTTATACAAATTTTGAAACATGGGAATGGATTTCATTTAGTTATATACTTGTTGATATAGTGTAGAAAAATTATTAACGTGCTATCACTGGAAATTAGTTATTTTGTACCTATCAAAAACTTTAACTTTGTCCAAAAATCGTCGATTTCTACATGAGTACAGAACAACCAATAGCAGGTGGAAACAAATCGCCACACAATTCAATTGCCGTAAGTATAGCTCAATCAAAATTTCAACAGGATATTCTCCTCATGTTATATGATTTTTCAAGAAATGCCTAAATGAGAGACTCAGCTAGGTGAAACGTACTTTATACTACTGTGCGTCCTCCGTCCGTCCGTCCGTTGTCGTTAGCTTTTTACATTTTAATCTTCTCCTCTGAAACCACTGAACCAAATTGGATCAAACTTGGCAGGGATGGTCCTTGGGTGGTCCCCTTTCAGAAATGTGTCCGACGTCCTCACATGCCAACCAAGATGGCCACAATAGCTAAAAATAGAAAAATCGGCAAAAAATCAATTTAAAATCTTCTTCTCTGAAACTGCTTTGCCAATTGAGACCAAACTTTGTGGAATGGTCCTTAGGTGGTCCCCTTTCAAAATTGTGTCCGGTGACTCCGAACTCCATCCAAGATGGCCGCCATCAGCAGACATAGTTTTAACATAAGACCCTATAGAACATTTTTTTTTAAAAATCTTCTCCTCTGAAACTGCTTGGCCAATTGTAACCAAACTTCGATGGAATGGTCCTTAGGTGGTCCCCTTTCAAAATTGTGTCTGGTGACTTGGACCTCCGTCCAAGATGGCCGCCATAGTAGATTCACATGCCTGCATTGCTTATGGCGAAAGCAGGTCTAGGAGTTGTTCATTCCGTCTGTCTTTGCTTTAATTATCAATGCTGCGTGCTTAGCGGAGAAGCAGCTAATACCAAGTCTTTGGTTTGACCCAACAGGGATTCGAACCCCGATCTCCCACGAGGCAAGCACACTAACTATTAAACCACCGATGCGGTTATTAATGTTTGTTTGGAATATACAGGTTAGAAATGCAAAGAATTTTATAATCTTACAATTATTTATATTGAGGTGCTGTTATCGCTTATCTAGTCTATTTTCATCCAGAATTGGCTTTGCACAAAATGGAAATTCACAAGGAAAAAATGTGAAATACGAATTATCACAAATTATTGCAATGAACCTTTAAAACTTTCATTAAAAATATTATTGTTACATTGTAGATAAACGGAATAGATTTAAAGTTCCATTGAGGTTCCTGTGGTGAAGATCTATTACAGTAGTGAACAGAAGAACATATCAAGATCAGGCTGTATTAAATGATATCACGTATGTTTCTACATGTATTTTATATGCTGATCACGATAGTGAAAGTGACATTTAAATTAACCCTTGCTTGTCCATCCCAATAGATTGTTAAGTTTGTGCGTTTTAATAGATCCATTTCTCAGACACTATATATATATGGTATAGCATTGATACTTCACATGTGGATTGCTCCTCGGCAGAACAACATGTTTCTCTACTATTTAGGTCACTATAGCTTAAATTTTCCGCTAGAGACTTTGATAAGTTTGTGCAGTTATGTCCATTTCTGAGACATTAGACATAGAATAGTATTGATAAGTTTAAACAAATTGATAGGACGGCAAGATTCACTATTAGTTCACATTGATCTGTATTTTCTGCCTGAATGACTTCATTAGATTTATTCAAATGTGTTTATGATGGGGCATCCCATGTCACCTTGACATGATATCTGGTTTATGTAGCATTTGATATTATACAATTACGAGGTGTTAAATATGGTATGATATTGACTGGAAAAAAATATTGGCCCATTCGAAGTGGAGGTCGATATGCGATTTTTGGAGTCAATATCAACACCATATTTACCACTTCATAAAGTCCATATTTTTTTTATTATATAGCAAAATCATGTATGCCAACTTGAACGTTAGTTTGCATATATTAAATGCTTGCAAACTTCGTTGCTTGTGCCATTCAGTGAAAGGCATTTGAAAGACGTCACATTCTGATGTAACAATCTTGCTGGTTAATATTTATACTTGAAAAATGGAACAAAGAAACACCATATAATGACATAAATTATTGCATCATAAAACTATTATGCGTGTAAGCTTAAGGTAATTGGAGTACATCGTTGCACATTGTACCCAAGGTAAATATGAGGTATTTTAAAAATCATCACCAGTTCTTTTCTGTCTGATCAGTCGTTTGATTCCGTCTGTATTCTTGCAAAATACATGTAACGTGATGGTAGTATAAAAATGACATCATTTTTCAGCATGGTCCATAAAACAAGAGAATTGCTGAGAGAAACAACAAGAATAGGACAACATTTTCAGCTTTCTAACTGCCTATTGAATCCAGAGGATTGTATAAGCCATTTACAAAGATCACTTGAAAATTCAAAATCAGAAAGCTCAAAATTAAAAATCAGAAGCAAAATAAATTTGCTATGTGAACTAAAGGTTCTTAATCATATGCCATTAGACCTAGCCTTTGAAGAATATATTGGGATGTTGAATGAGAATTCTGCTGAGAATATGAACAATAAAAGGCAATCATTTATTGATACAATATTAAGTGAGTCATCTGGTCTACCATGTATGATTGTGAATGCAGAGAACACTAGACATCTTGTGTTGCTTGAGAAGTCTGGCTCCGAATCACATTACAGAATATTCAAGGCTCTTGATGAAATATTGAACAAAAATAAGAAGGAAAAAAAAGAACTTGAAAAGTTGTCACAACATTTTCCTTATCTTATGAAACTTTTTAATGGCCAGCGAGACAGAGCAGTTGCATTGACAATGCTAACATTTGACAATTCCATAACTTCAATTAGTAATCAGCTTGGTATTCGTGAAGATGTTATATTAGCAATAAAGTCAACTATTCTTCAAGCCTGTGAAAATCTAGAATATGAAAAAGAAAAGGCAGAAGTTATGGCCACAGAGAAGTGGAAAAACACTGTTGAACATATTGAATCATTGCTAGGTAAGGAGGAGGAAAATTTAGCAAAGAGCACACATTTACACAGCGGTTTGAAAGATGACTTGAAACAAAATTTGTCAAACAGGAAGGAACAATTACAACGTTTAAAAAAATCATCAGGAAAATTTATCAAAAGAACAACACATAGACAAATAAAGTTATGGAAAAACTCACTCTTCTCCCAGTCTGGGAAGGGTAAGGGAAATTACAGAATTGATCGTAGGGCTGAACTTGCTGTTTATGAAGCTCTTCAAGAACAACTGGTAGCACATAAGATTAGAACTGGAGCTCCATTTTCAGAGAAAAGAATCCAAAGAAGGGAGATGCGTGCAATAGCAAACAAGTGGCTAAAGGAAAATGGAAAGAAACTGATCAAGTCTTATGAAACAGTTAGGTCATGGGGTGTTGCAAAAAATAAAAGGTCAATGCAAAGTAAGCAGCACAGAGGAAGAGGATTGTTTTCTCATAGAAAACCTAAGAAAAACTTTGTTGATGCTCATATGAATATTCACTATAGCAGAGCGCACATTAAAAACTACACAAGGTTTTTCTTTTCTGACAAATCTAAGGAGAAACTTGATGGATTTGTGCTTAGAAGATGTTTTGATGATAAAGCATATTTGAGATGCGGGACTGCAGAAGGTTTTTCGAGACCAAAAAATAAACCACTGATTATCGAACAAGAAAAGTTAGAGCTTCCGTCATACGATTTTCCAGAAAAATGTGGTTACGTTGCACCAGGAGTTAATCTTATCATACACAACATGGAGGAGAGCAATAGAAAGGGACGGGACACATTTTCTGTGAAGGATGTTACTGTATCTGTCACTTGTAAACCTAAATTAGTATATAGTAGCTCTGCAACAAATTGGGCTAATGATGCTTACATGGATAGGCTTATGTTTTCGGAAGCACATGACGTACCTGGTAGTGGCTTACAAGAGTCCAAAGATGTACTGACTGCTTTGATATTTTTAAAAGACTCCTTAAAGCAATTTGAATTGATGAACATTGAAGCAGATTACATAAAATGTATAGAAGGAGGCGATTATTTAGAGAGAGAAAAGGTTCGATTATCTGTATTAACAACTAGAATATTACATACAACAATGAAGTTACAAGAAAGTAAAAACGAACAAATAGTTGCGCTTGTACACTCCTGTAGAGAACTGTTAGATCATTTACAGCTCGTTGAATATGAAATATCTCGTGTTAATAATATACAAGAATGTTCCAAGTTGTATAAAGATTTACATGAATTTGTTGTCCTGGTCCTAAAGGAAGTAACACCTCTTGCACCAGCTCATAGACCATTGGACTTTCAAACCACTGATGCAGGTCCTGGGGTAGGAACAAGTGAGAGAATGGTACGCAACCGACTGACTGAGTCTTTCCTGATA
The DNA here is from genome assembly GCA_028566455.1 of Botula fusca. Lineage (NCBI taxonomy): Eukaryota > Metazoa > Mollusca > Bivalvia > Mytilida > Modiolidae > Botula > Botula fusca. The sequence goes on along the minus strand of JAOXYH010038417.1, from coordinate 3,636 downwards.
AATGATCTCGACCTGCAAGCTAGGTTTCACTACGCTCCCAGGGACTCAAAAACTTACAAAGTGGAGCAAGTTATGAGTTGCTTAAATGATGCTGTAGGAGATGGCAGGTTTATTAATATTGGCCAGAAAAGCTTATTTGAAACCTACACAGAAGAAGAAATTCTTCAAATGAAAACATCAGACTTCAAAAAGGCACAAGAGAAACAAGACGTTGCGACTGCAGTTAGTTGTGCCAAAGCTGTCTCCGATAGATATGAAGGAACACCGTGCATGTTTACTACAATTAATTCCAGAGTTGCTGATAAGCAAGGTGTGTACCAAAATTTTTATTTTGATGAGAAATATGCTGAAAAGATCATGTCATGTAGTTCGGAAAAGGCATTGAACAAATGTGCTGGGAAACATTACTATAAATATCTAGAAGACCAGTTTAGCCTTCATTATTTAAGATACAAAAACGGTGTTGAAGGCATTCGAAGTGATCAGAATTTCAGATCTCCACTGCCAATTTATAGGATACTTGCTCTGGTTCCTAATTATGATACTTTAGAAAATGACGGTTCTTGGCATTACTTTAAACCAGATGAAATGATTGAAGAACAGAAGCTAAATAGTGTATGTATGCCAGACATGTTTTGTCCAATTGTTCAGCTTCAGAAACTAGTAGATGCATACAGGTGAACCTAATGTTGTCTTGACCTCGACTTGTGACCGAGTTTCTGTCAACGATAAAAATAACACATGGGAAAAAATTTCCAGTAAACTGGATGATTTTTGTGAAGAGTATACTGGACTGGATCTGTCTGCAGTTGTCCGCCAGGAAGCTGAGAAATTCTACATAAGAAAATTAAAACAATCCTCCAAAAAATTGCAGAAAATGAATACCGATGAACTTTTTTCTATTGCCACTGGCACTCTTAAACTTCAAATCAAGACATCACCTCATATAAAAGCCTGATCATGGAATGGAACATTTAAAGGCAATGAGATGGCAAACACATGTACTGTCGACAACATGTTATTTTTGTGCCATGTCCTTTTAACACACAGACCTGATATAATGGACAAATTCAGAAACAGCAACAATAGGATCTATAATTTGTTGCATCAGATTCACTTGTTGTTCAAAGATTCAAAGTTTGCTGAGGGAAAATTTAAGTGGATTGAGCAGTTTCCAAATCAAGCAAGTACAACTACCTTAATAAAAACTTGGAACATGTGGGGTGGAGAGGACGAATTCTTCTTCAGCAAATTGAGTGATTCAGAAACAGTTTACACCATCCAATGCAGCAATCCATTTTGCCAGACACCAGTTAACTTGAGAAGATCAAGGATGGTTTGCTTTGAGTAAGTTTGTTTTAAATTTTGATTGTCCTGCTTTTCATTTACAAGCAGCCATGCAGTTTCTCTGCTGCAGAGTTAAAATTAGCACAAGCAAACAAGCAAAATGTCTCTGAAATTTTAGATTTGCTTCTACACATATTTGCTACAAGCACAGATTTGTTTTTTGAATTTTCTATATTTGGAAAATATTATGGTTGATTTCTCCCTTGCAAGAAACAATTTTGCTTTCAACCTTTATTCAAACAAGCTATAATTTGCTCTTTGCAAATATTCCTTATTTCTATACGTCAGCTGTTGGAAAATGACAGATATATGGACATGCAACAAATGCACAAGAATAGAGTTTTCAACGTCGCAGAGGTTAGGTATGTCCACCTCTGTGTACCAGTTAGTTGGTATTTTTGTTCCTTTACATATCTTCATGTAACATCTAAAGATGAGGATGGCATTTGGCTTTTTAACAGCAAATTTGATGTCTTGTTAGGTTAATATGTATGAATTACTAGTTCTCCTAGAGAACTGACCTGGATATTTATTTTGGCTGATTCTCTGTTTTATAGTGTCTAAACTGTTAGGGCTGTTCCAGAATTAAATGTAAAAGGTGGAGGTAGGAAGTCACTTTTAAGTCCACCCCACCAGGCATAAAATTTAAATTGCTTCATGTTTATTTCAAATTTTATTAGAGATGCCTTCCAACCATCCCCCAAATACAACTAATTCTTGAACAGCCCTTAATGGTTTAGTCTTGTATTTCAATGGGAATGATGTTTTGAATCCCTTTTTAGATAAAAGTAATAAGCTACACAACATTTACATACTTCTTTTTTTTAATCCATATATGATAAATCTACTTATTTGATTTTAGTGACCATGCGAGATCTCTGGAGGATGGCATTGGAGTTTGGTTAAAGAATTCAATGGATCGTCCATGTGATAGATTAGACACTCAAACAAGAGAAAGGTATATTTTATTTTATACGGTATGTCACAGCAATATTTATGGTATCGAATTTACTAAGTTTGTACTGAAATGTACTGGTATTTAGTTTTCAATTTTAAGAAATATTAAGCACATTCTGATGACAAAGTAAACATGTTAGTACATTAATGTTCATGTAGTCAATCCAAAAGAGAAAGCACAGATGAAAATAAATCAGACAAAGTTTTAATGGATCTTGAAAAAGACAGCATAACATTTATTTTTGTTTGTTTTTGACAGTGTACAAATAATATTTGGAAATTAATTGAAAGATATGAAAGCACTCAATTGAAAAATACATAAAATTTAATATGCATTTTACAAATGTCAAATTGCAGTGATCAATGAAATTTAGGTGCCAGACTGTGCCTTAGAGTACTCTAACAAGTAAAAACTTTGTTCATGAACATGATGAATATATCAAGCCTTCTGAAGAAAACGTGTTTTTATTCACACTGTTTATACAAATGCCTACCCTCCAGTTTGTTTCATGTATTATATACATATACTATTATTAGGTGCACAGGAAGAAGAACATCATCTGCTAGGCAATTCGTGAATGGTTGTCCTACCATAATACCACTGGATATTGGTTACTGTAGATGGACCCAGATGCCTGATCAGATTGTTGTAGCTAACACAAGGTAATTTTCAGTACAATTAATGAAACATTGAAAACAAGAATACTGTCTAGTAACATTCATTTCATAATACTATGTATACATGTGTATTGGGAGATTGACTGTATATGGTGATGAGTTGTAAAATAGATTGCCAATGCTTACATAAAAAATTATGGAAATATCTGTCTTGCATTCTCCATGTACTTTCTTTTATCACCGAAGAAACTGTTTCATAACTCGTCTTGGAACACTACATAAGATGCTTTAATACAAGGTTCCAATTATGTATAAAGACTGTGAATTTTTATTGAATATTATAGCAAATTAGATGAAATATTGGGAGACACCACATATTTATACATAAAAATGGACAATGTATGATATTGTATATGTTAATCTGTTTTTTATGAACAGCTATTGTCTTCAGTATTGCTTCCCCAAATATATATATGATAGCATTTTAACTATAGTGTTGAACACTTTGACCTTCAGATACACAATCCAAGCTGTAACCTATGATTGATTGATTGATTGATCGGGGTTTAACGCCACTTTCAGCAGTATTTCAGCTATACCGTGGCGGTCAGTTTTAGTGGCGGAGGAAGCCGGAGTACCCGGAGAAAACCGCCGACCTTGGGCAGGTAACTGACAAACCTTATCACGTACGGTTGCAAGTCGAGTGCACCCTTT
>JAOXYH010038309.1:0-11545 GCA_028566455.1 Botula fusca | reverse complement strand
TCCAATTATCTCCCCTTGATTATGCCAGACCGTAATTATTTTCCTTCATGCACATCTTCATATGGTGTACTACCTTTTGGTAAAGTTTCATTGAAATCCACTAAACCATATAGGAGGAGTTGCGCTTACAAGAATGATGGACAGACGCCAGACAGACAGACGGAGAGGGTGATTCCTATATACCCCCCAAACTTCGTTTGCGGGGGGGGGTATAAAAAACCAATGGTGTATTTTGTTCATGTTCAAAATGACAGATGTCCTGGAAGAACATTTACTGGACAATTTTTGACAACTGGTTTTGTATGGCTTACTTCCGAGACTGTACTTGTTTCTGCATGACATATATATATAAGAATGATGTGTGCAAAGTGCAGCTGAAAGCTCATATAGTTCATTTAATACCTAATATATTGCATAATCATTTATTTACTGTAACAAAATGAAACTAGAGGGACTGTGAATACAGCTCATTGATTGATACCCCATTCTTCCCCACTTCCTCAACAGACTGGAATGATTTTTCTTCTGGTATACCTGTTGTGCCTTTGTGTAAAGTTCTGTTGAAATCCACCAAACCATGTACATGATTTCATATTTGGTATTTGGCTTTGGCATAGTGACTTTTACCGTGTCTCCCCTTTTCAGGTTTACCACACATCTACATGTACTTCCTGTTAACTGCACAACTTAGAATTGACAACAAATGAACGAGTGGGGGTATTCTTAGCACGACGCAGCATGCAACATCTTGTTAGAGTCAACCATAAAATTGAGGACAAGATCAAGTGATGTGTTAGACTGACATGGGCACCTAGTAATGAGCCTGTAGACCAGATATGATGGGTCTACATGTACATATGCATCTTTCTGAGAAACTGACCTAAGCATGAAAATGGGATGCCAATTTACAGTAACAAAGTAACAGGAACCATGAAAATGAGGTCATGGACCTATGACATTTGTCAGAACGACACATCACAGCACAGGGTGTCTTTGTACAAAATATAGATGGTCAAGGTTTTCACCTTCTGAGATACTGAGCTTCATTCAAAGAGTTAACGCCTCTGCCGGAAACCCATACCTATGTCTCGTCTTCAGTGACTTAAAAGTTGCAGGGAAAACAATAAAATCTTACAGATTTTCACCCACATGGAAGTTTTATTTATTGAAATAAAACATACAAATTTTACCCTTACTTTATGCTTGAATGTATTTTCTTGAATAAAAATAACTCAGGGGTTTTCTCTTCTAAAAGGTAAACATGAAATAAATCATTTTCTTCTCATATAATGCAACTACTACTAGTACAATGTACGTGTACCAAAAAGGAAAACTAAAGACCATAAATGTATAGTCATGACTTAAAAATGACTTCAGATGGCACTACCGCACTGAAAGTTCTTGTATTTTTTAAAATAAAAATTCCCTCCTGATTTACACAAAACAGTCAATCTTTAATCTTTTGGCAATGGTGGATTTTCCGGTGGATTTTCTAAAGGCAAAGGTGGTAAGACATCGTTTTGTGGTGTCGACACTGTTGCACTGGGCAAAGGGCTGTTCCTACTTTGCATAGGGTATGTTTGGTATGGATACAATCCATACATTCCAGCTGGTGACTCTGCGTACCCTGGTGGAGAATACATCATTGGGAAAAAACTGTACGGACTAGAGAAACATGACATTGATTTGAACTGTGTAGATAAAAAACTCTGGTTTGACTTCGGCATAAGTGATGCGCTGTCAAAATTCTGGTTTGACTTCGGCATAAGTGATGTGCTGTCATTAGCTGTCTGAGAATTAATTTTCTGATCTATACCCATACATTTTTCTAAGTCGGACTCATTTACTGTATCCTCAAATGTGTCACAAACTGAAGAAACTTTGTTTTTTCCCTTCTGGATCAACATAATTAAGGTATCTTTTGAATAATCTCCTGGTAATTTTCCTCCAGTAGCAATCTTTATTAATCTTAAATCTCTGTTCAAAGCTTGATTTCCATCTTTACCCTTATATCTGGATGGATTGGAAACCATAAGCTTGGGTCTAACAGCGGTGATAAATGCAGTATTGTTGTATTTCAGGAAGCTTTTAATTCCATCAATCTCGCTGTTGAATCCTTTCACCTTTTTTTCCAACGTCTGAATCTCTCTTTCACTCTAAAAAATAGATTTATTTATGTTGTTACACAAGTGAACACAGGTATAAATTATAACCTGAGAAGACGCTTCAGATGTAAATTTCCACAGAGTTTAATGTAAAACTATGTGCCACTGTTGCCACATGTTAGCCACCTGATCAACAGAAAACAAGGAATTTTGTAGAGAACCTTCCAGTCATTTCTTATAAGTTTCAAAATATTATGCATTGTAGCTTCAGAGGAGAAGATTTTTGAAAATCAGCCAATCAGAAAGAAGAATTGACTCTGGTGGCCATGTTAGTTCACCAATCAGCAGTTTCAGAAAAGAAGGCTGAAATGCAATTTCCCATAGAGATCAATATAAAACTACATTTTGTATGTGCCATCACTGCTGCCATGTTTGCTACCCGATCAATATGAAATAAGGAATCTTTTTAGAGAACCTTCCAGTCATCATTCATATAAAGTTTTAAAACATTTGGCCCTGTAGTTTCAGAGGAGAAGATTTTTGAAAATCAGCCAATCAGAAACAAGAATTGCCTCTGGCGGCCATGTTAGTTCACCAAATCAGCACGAAATGAGAAAATTGTGTAAAGGACCTTCATTTGGTTGGAATTGGCTTAGCAGTTTAAGAGAAGATTGAAATGTGAAAAGCTAATAACAGACGACGACGGACGCCAAGTGATGGGAATAGCTCACATGGTCCTTCAGACCAGGTGAACTAATAAGGCCTACTCATGGTAAAATCTCCATCAACCCTGCTGAGGAGCTCCTATAAATTATTTCTCAATTTTACACAGAATAGTAAAAAAGGGCCCCCTCCCAAATTATAAAATATTTGGTGTCTAAACTTTGAAGGATAAGACAAATTTATGAGCCTTCTTACATGTAGATCATGATGTTTGTCAAAGACAGCTGATTGAAATACCGCATTTTGTAAGTAATATAAAGATTCAATATTTGTAAGTTATACCTCTGTCACTTCCTGTCGATAGTCTTTATGTTTGGAATCTAATCCGCAGAAGTGAAAACCTGGGCACTGAACAAATGGACATCTGTGTCCTCCCCTATTCCCACTGGATCTGTGACCTTTGTGATGGCAGTTGTCACATACCACATTTATGACTGGCAATCCTATTAAAAATTATACAGGTAGATTTTAATTTGAGGTTTTTCTTAGTGTTGATACTCTTTTTACCCACTAAAGATTTATGTAACATTATAACAGATCAGTTTTTTGCATCTGTGTTTTAGGGTTTTAAGTTAAATGGTACTGATGTTTAAGAAAAAAAAGTTACCCAAAGTGGTCATTGTCACATTGTTTCCTATATACAGTTTCCTATACACATACTATAAAGAATAATGTTTAGAAATAATATTAGTGTTCATACATGTATGTACATTTATTTTTTGTAGAAAAAACACAATTTCAAACAAACAAAAATTTTCCACAAGTCCAGTGTCTTTAAAAAAAAGATCTCCACAAACTCTCAGATTTTAATACATGTTAAGATACAAATGCTGTACATTTAGGGGACAACCATTTGATTTTTGCTGGTTGGGGGGATGGGGCTTGGAATTTTTTTTTTAACAAAACCAAAGAAAACTTATTTATTTCCGTATAAGCCATGATCTGAGTGCAGATGGAGAGAAACTGAGGCCAATAAATTATTTTTCTTCAGTACATGGATCAAATTATTTGTTTTCATGAATATCAGGATCAAAATATTTCTTTACAAAATCCCCCTCCAAAAATTAAATGGTTATTCCCTTTAGTACACAAAATACACATTTTTATGCACAAAATCTAAATGTTGATGCCTGATCACAGGTAAAAATGTTTCTGTACTGACTTTGCTGTAGAAATTTAGTTGTATCTCATCCAAAATTTTTTTGCTTTTAAAAATTTGAAACAAGTATACAAGTATATACAAGTATGCAAGTCTATTTGCCCAATCAGGGGCCCCTCAATGGGGCAATGATAAATCCAAGCTTCAAAAGTCGATAAGTCCAACCATTGCAAACAAAATTTTCAATACATGCTCCACATATAACAGAGTAACAAAAAAAACCTAGCCAATCACATGACAGAATTTCAGGCTTTCTCTAAAAATGTTAAAATCTGCTATACTGTATTGCATATAAATGGCAAATTTTTTGTTGTTGAAATTTGAAAATGTTGAAAGAATTTACATAACAGTGCCACTTTTTGACGATTTCACCCACGTACAGGGACAAAAATTTTAAAAAATCAAAAATAGTGGGAAAAAAAACATCCCAAGAATCAATAATTATTTAGACTAGTCTCATAACAGCTAACCAAACACTGTTTATGACTGGCTTCACCTACAATATATTTAATACTGTTTACCTTGTATCAAAACAATTTTAAACCATGATCTTCAAGCTACATGTATCATTAGTTTTAACAAAATGGATCAATTTTTATTCAACATTGCTCATAACATATTTTTTCCTATTCTGGTTTCAGTTTTCGAAACATACATGAAATTTTGTCCATAAATACAGAAATAAATAAATTTGTGTTGTACATAATTACATGATCTTGGCATTATATCAACTTTATTTGCAATAATTAGGCCTGATGTGAAACATTACCAAACCACTCAAACTACTACTAATTTTACATGGAAAATATTTACTGGTAAATTTTATCCACTGTTATACATGTTATATGATCTTCCAAGATTACAAATAATATTTCAGATATTATTTTACGGTGAAAATTTGTCCAGACATTTTTTCACAGTGAAATTTTAGCCGGAATATTTTTCATAGCCTTGGAAAAAATATGCTAGAAAAATACTTCCATTGGAAAATATTTCACACAGGGAAAAATAAACCGTTACAAATACATGTACAAGTTTTTTAACAATTCAAACATTGTTTTTTCTGTTACATCATGCATACCTGGTATGGGCAAAGGTTTGGGTGGAACTGGTGTTGATTTAAGAACTGCAAGGTCTTCCTTCTTGCGAACGATAACAGCATTAAGACAGTCTCGTTCTTCCGTAATTCTGTCGATCTCCTGCTGCATGGCGTCAACAGATTTGCCTCCACTGGTACCTGTGGGTTCCAACAGTGTGGGGTCCGTCTCCCGGTCCCCACCTCCTGCCCTCGTTGGAAGCTTCGTAGTTTCCGATGACTTATTATTGAAACAAAGTCTTTTCGGAGGAAGTAAACCTGTTGATGTTCTTTCATTTCTGTCTTGGTATGGACTCACAGCCTCCTGCTGGATTTTCACCTTTGATTCCGGCGTTTGTAGTTGTATTATTTTACTTATTAGGAGACGCTTGTATACTTCGGGTATCTGCATTTCTCTTACTTCTCGCGGACGTAGAAATCGTAATGTTGTTTCACTTGTCACGGCAAATTTTTGAAGTTCCTCTTTATATTGGATTAATCCATAATCAATTGACGCTAGAAATTCTTCTATTTGACAATCCATTGCGGCCATTACAACTTGCTATTTTCCCGCCATCTGTCAAAAAATTTGTCCACGCCCCCAAATTTATATGTATGACCAATCAGAATAACTGTTGCAAAAAGTCGACCTTTGTTTAGACCCACTGAAATGAATTGTCAGACGAGATCAATGAACCATTTAAGGGCATGCGTTCGCAGTTACTATAAATGCACAGTAAAGGATTCAACACCAACAATATTTGTATTAAGTCTGCTTTCGGTTGATTCGTGCAAGAATAAATTTTAATTTTCATCGCCCAGTCAGTGAATTTGAACAGAGACGTATATACTCCCTGGACTGAAGTGTATATTAAATTTTCGTTGCGATTAAGTTGGTATTTGTGTGCAATATTGATGGATCTGAACAATTTGCGTGTACATACATGTATTTTTAAGCAGACTTATAACCAAGGACATTAAGAACCAACTTATGCCTTTACTCACTTCCGTTCGAAAGAGCTCATGTTAAAGTTCAGTCCTTCGGGTAGAACACACACAACGACCTAACTCACGACTGTTACATTACTGTCTGATAAATGTATCATAGAATGCTGTCGTATTAGAAACACAAATAAATTTTATTTCATTACGGGACAACTTTTATCAACGTATAATGACCGATAGATTTCACTTGACATCCACACATATATTTTATGCAGTCCGTTATTAACAACTGATAAAATTTGAAGACAACTTTGTCACCTTATCTAATTGTATAACATAATTAAGACACCCTGTCGTGAATGTATATTGTACTGACCAGGGACAATTAACAAATATTTCCGGTCACCTGTACAACAATGACCACAGGTAATGGTAACATAAGATTATCGTCTTGGGATCTCAAAGATACCTGGTACATTATTCTTTCAACTTTTTACTCAACTCACTGTTTTGTAGTTTATATTACGTAAAAATTCCATTTCATTCGTAATAAAAAGAAAATCTACAACTCCATGAACCGCATATCCAAGTGTTACAAATTTCCTATCTTTCACGGTGTTCTGTTCTTTAACATTCAGCACTCAATATAAATTGTAACCATATAGCATGGTTGGGAAACGAATATTGTCAAAAGTCATCTATGTCACCTAACATCGTCATTATAAAGAGAAAAAAAAAAGAATTGAACTGAACCGAACTACAATGTATATGTGCAGTCAGTGTTCACACATTTTTTTCACTGCACCTCAATTCTCTCTATTTAAGTTCTGGTCGAATTTGCTGGTAATCACGAGTTAGGCAGAATTAATATCTGTTTTTATTCAGAATTTCAATTGTAAGAAAAATATTAATCCGACTTTAGAAAGCAAAAACAGAAAATTCATACAATTATTTATTTTAAAAATTATCGGGAAAATACTGCATTTTTTTTAGAAGACTGTTGAAAGTAGTTTGAGGATACCATATATATAGGATTCCATTTTAGCAAATGTAGTTCAGTGTGTACGTGTTTGTTTTATATTCCATTTTTACCAGTTTACACTGTCCTTGCCTCACCCAGAGCGACCTGTATGTAAATTTGATAGGATGTTTTATTTTGTACATGTAAAAGTGTGTGTAAATTCAAAACAGCAAACTAAGATAATTCACAATAAACAAGTACATGTGGTGCGCTGCTGGTCTGATCACCTGTTAAACGTGTATTTTGACACCTGAAAGGTAGTTGAGTACCTTGTGTGCGCTGACCGTGAAAAATCGATAAACGTATGTGCAAGGAAACAGCGTGCGTCGAATATTCTGTTGTAGAGAGTTTTCAGTGGATATTTGTTTGTTCCTAATCCTGACTGATGAATTTTTAGTAAAACGAATGCAGAAGACTGACGTGGATCGGAGCATAGTCCCTTCATTCGTAAGTCGTCCTTGCAGCGACAGCACGTGAAAAGCTGCTACTTGATCATGTGATCGTGGGAATGTATTAAACTGGGTTGGGTGCGTCTAACTACCACCAAGGACCTCCTTGGTGCACTAAGTACACAGGAAATGCACCAAGGACATGAAAACAATGTTTGATCGGCACCAAGTATTTGTATACCAGTTGAGAATTTATAATAAATTAAGATGAAGTTTGGTTTAATTCTATTTAAAGATAAAGGAGACTTATTAGTTTTCTATAATTTGGCAATACACATCCCACACACCTGGATGCAATGAACCGTAAATGACAATCAACCGGCAATAAACACAGTCATCATTAGAATTATAAAACATCTGTCAGCGCACAGTTATGTTTTGATAGGATATAAATGGGAGTATATATTATGTTTTTGTTTGAAATACAAATTACAATTGTTTAAAAATAAAATATGTGTATCGAAAGATAAGAAAAAGTTTTTTCCACATCAATAGAATATTTTCGTTTGTCGACTATACAATAAATAAATAAATTATCGACTTTTAGACGTACCGGCATAAGGTTTGATCTGTGGTTCCATGCATCCATGATATGTCTTTGAAGTCGTGCAGCCCGGTATTTTTAACGACGGCTTGTCGCCGCAAAGCCTCCCTATTTTTATTTATTTATATATTTTTATATTTTTTGCTATTTTTCACTCCATGATACCTGAAAAAAAGATATAACTGTGGTTTTTCGTCGACAAGCCCTTGTCAGTAGTACATGTACATGTAGTTTCCGCATAAGTAGCAGGTGGAATAAGTATTGCAGAATATTTACTCTAACAAAACAAGTATCATTATATTTATTCCAGACGGAATAAAAGTTATACATTTTTCAAATTAGAAAAATAGTATGCCTGTATATTATAGTTTCCGAAGGAACAAGTATCATACGGAACACATATACGTTGATGAATTCAGGTTCGATGGATTGAGATCTGCAGTGCTGGAAGATGCCGCCCTTCATCAGCTGTAATTCGAGTCATGCAGTTTGAGCGCTTACTTACTTCGCCTGCAACCCGTACATGGCGTGCTACTCAGTACATGTACGTACAGCTATCGGCCGAGCTGCTTTAACTGGCAGTTTTTACCAAAACCAAACTCGGAATTAACAGATGAAATATCACCTGCATCCAGTGCCCGTCTACAACAGAAAATTACGAACTAAAGTCCTGCCAATCCAGGACAATATCGAAGAGACCCACATACGTATTCAAGGATTAAACCATAGTTTATACACGACTACAGTAGCACTTGTTGGAAGCAATAAGATCCTTGTGCAATATTTATTTTAACGTACTGCGCTGTAGCCTTAATCTAGCAAGCTGAAGAGCTTAAAGTATTTTTGTCATTTATGTATATTTTGATGAAAGACGACAGCAGTTGTTGAGCATTAATGACGAACATTGCCTGGAATATCATTCCACGTAGTTTTATATATTGTATATCTTTTGTTTGATACCGTATTTAGCAATTTTTCTCTGTCCCTATATATTTCTTTGTATGAAATCGGATCTTTTGATAAGATAGTTATAACTTTTAGAATAAATATTGCAACAAAAGTGTCACCAAATAACAAATATCATATTGACTTCCCACAACATTTACAAAAATGTAAGCCATGTCATGGCGAGGACAAGCTGTATCTTGTACAAGACCAACACGATGAGAAGACATAACGTCAAAAATTTTGAGTTCCACAGGAAAGGATTGATGGATGATTGTTTTTGAAGCACCAGGTAGCAGAATTTCGGCTATACTATGGGGAGAACAGGTTATATACTGATTGTTTTTTAAGCACCAAGTAGCAGTATTTCGGCTATACTATGGCGAGAATAGGTAATATCCTCAATGACCGAGTCCTGATTTGTACCAGACTATTACACTGCACGAATTCGAATTCGAAATGACTCCAACTTTAACAGAATTACAAAGTCATATATATGCATGTATAACCTTTCAAGCAAAATCTTATAAAAGAGATAACGGATCCTGACATTTGCTCGAATGATTGATTAAATGGTGTTTAATGCCAATTTCAGCTACATCGTGACAGTCTCTTTTCATAGGGTTGGAAGCCAAAGTGCTGGGAGGTATCCGCTAACCTTGGACAAGTATCTGACAAAGCTTATCAAGTGCGGTTGCGAATCGAGTGTACCCTTTTTGCTTATAACGAAGTTGGATGCAAGCTGGCAACGCAGAGGTCACAGATTACGGTAATTGTAGTGGTTGATTTAAACCAACTGACTTGACAACTCGGTCAGCCAGTTCCCACCTTCTTTTTCATTTGAACTCGTCCTTTGCAATCTTCTCTCATGTCGAAGTAATTCAAGATAAAAGTGGACACTATAAATGTCTCGCCTGTCAAGGTCATAACATTTTATGGATTTGAGATGTACTGCTGCTGGTGCTAGTACAAATCAAATACCATTGACCTAGGAGTAATTGGTCTTGACAAATTTAGCTCATCACAAATCTTGACATAACCACATCACAATATTTCCAAAAGTATCTGAGGCATGACCACCGTCTCACTCTTAAATTCGTCATGGATTTGAGATGATCTGCTGGTGCAAACACAAATCAAATACTATTGACCTAGGACTAGTAGTTCTTGACAAACAGCTAATCTCAAAACTTGACAATTTGTTGACGCCGCCGGCGTCGACACCGGAAAAGCAACACCTATATTTTGCCTCGCAGGCGAGACAAAAAATGTATCTTGTGCGTATTCTTTTGCACACATCAAATTTCATTTAACTTCACATATAATTTGTATCTAACAAAACCTACGAATTTGACGAGTGTCAAAGTACTCAAGGACATTAGTTGCAATCAGCTGGAGCATGGACCAATATAGTACTTTACAACTATTACTGTCATCTTTTTTTGAAGAAGGGGAATAAATTGCAAAAAGAACGATCCTTCGCTTTTCAAACCTGAAACAGATTGAAGTACAAGGAAGCGTTTATTTAAGTAAAAGGTTCCGTTTATTTCTATCCCCGTGTTTCTATATTGAAGTCCGAAAACTTTAAAATAGTACGACAATCAACCGGCAGTCACTGGCGCTGGATCTGGTCTTATTTTGTTGTTTTTGGATTGGTTCGGAAATTTGTATTTCGCACACTGCATAACTTTGGTCAGTGATAGAAAACATTTAATATTCTGAAAGCTATCATATTTTATCCAAGCTATACATCAGTGGCGGGTATGATGTTCTTCACTTGGGTGGGTATTTTTCTACTTCAAGCTTCCTCCCTTTTATGTTTATGCTTCACGGTATGCTTATTTCATAGCACTATTTTAGTAAGATATATAAAATATAAACGCACATAAAGTGCCCCAACAAAGTATATCCGTTTATAAGTTATAAACAGGAATTCAACAGTGGCGATAGAATTAACAGGATTTCATTACTCTGGTATTTTTAATTATTAAATTCAACTGCGCAGATGACGCAACGTATGAGAGTTGTGAATCTTGGATTAAAAAACTAATCAATGCAAATCATATTTCACTCGGCAAATTTGAATAAATAATCAATCGAATTAAATTAAAAATCGTAATGAAAGTGTGTGAGTTTAAAAAAAAATATATGATAATGATAAAATTTGAAAAGTTTTAGAATGAAATGAATATATTCGATCGTAAGTACACACAAAAATCCCGTTTCATGTAAAAAGGAAAAACGAAAAAGTACAAAGTTTTCAAATGAATCGAAAAGTAAATAATCGTAACCATTTTTTAAAAATTGGCATTCATTAATGATTTCTATCCACCGGCATAAATTTTCGATATTGTTGGAAATTTCTTATTTCTCATGAGTTAATTGAGATCGCAAAAATATAATAAAGTAACACAAATAAAATAAGATAAAAATAAAAGAAAATTAAGTTTTCAAATGAATAGAACGCTTACAATAGCAAAACTAAAAGAATGAATAAATAAATATATAAATAAAATTGAAATCGTTTACAGTCAAAATGAAAGTGTACGATGTTAATAAAATTAAATAAAAACGTGGTC
>JAOXYH010038308.1:0-18614 GCA_028566455.1 Botula fusca | reverse complement strand
ATCTACCGGGTATTATATGAAAACAGAGGACGCTTACCCTACCCATGTAGGCCTACCTGTCCAATGCTCCTGATTTTTGGTGGAGTCCATTAAGTTGCTTCTTGTGGTTTAAATTTTGTATGGTGTTCTGATGTCAGTTTTGTTTGTTTCGTTTACATTTGTCATTTGTTAGAAAACGTACAAAGAAAGGTTTGAAGCCGTTCATCATCATATTTCACGAAAGAATTGTCCTTGAGGCTTACCAAGATATTATCAGCAGTCAAAGAAGGTCAACAGAAATACTGCGACACTGTTTATTCGCGATGCAACATCAATAAATGTTTATTCCAAAGAAAATGCACAACATAGCTCAACCAGTGATAAAGACGTTTGATTACTACTATCCCACGTTTGCAATTAAAGTACTGGATAAAAGGAATAATACGGAAAGCTGTTAATTCTAGCAGTAGGAACTAAAAATACATTATTTTGGTGTATACTTCTACTAATCGAGTTCCCAAGAGGAAAACACTTTATTCTACACCGAGGAACATGTCATGAGCATGTTTGAATTTCTCATTGACAACATATTTGTCAAGTTTAGAAAGAAGATATTTCAACAAGCAGTCGGCATACCAATGGGAACTAACTGTGCCAATCGTCTAGCCGACTTGCTTTTGTATTCATATGAGACGGAGTTCTTTATAAATTTAGTGAGAGACAGAAAATAAAAGAAGTTAACTCCTTCAATTTCACCATAGATACATTGATGATGTTCTTTCCATTAATAACCCAGACTTTGCAAAATGGATTCCATTAATATATCCAAAGAACTTAAAATTGAAGAAACAACCGACAGAGTTTCCTTCGTTTCTTTTTCTAGACCTCCATCTCGAATACAAAAGTGGTCGACTTGGCGCCAGAATTTGTTACAAGAGAGAGAACTTAATTTTGATATGATTTTATTTCCACACCTCAGCAGAAATATAGCTGTTTCTTCAGCATACGGAGTCTATATCTCTCATGTAATTCGCTAATGTAGAGCTTGTAGCAACTACACGAAATTCCAAAGAAGACTTCAGCGTCTGAGTGGTAGACTGATCAATCAAGGTTATGAAAATCACGCCTTCTTTATTCCCTAAAAAAAATCTTTGGTATCAAAGGTATCAAGACTTGATGAAATATTCAGTTCCTATTTCACAATTCATAAAGGACTAGTTTCATTGACTTTTTTAGCTATGTTGACCGCTGTATATATTGATGCGACTTTTGATTCAGTTGTATTAAGATCTATTAACAGTTACTCATTTCCATAAATAATTCAGAACTGTCAAGTAAGTGGGAAGTTTGACATGCTGCAAAACCTGGTTTAACCCACCATTTTCATATGAAAATGCCTGTACCAAATCAGGAGTATGACGGTTCCTTTCCATTTGTTTTGACTGTTTATATGCTTACGGCTGTGCCAATGTCTGATCTTCGTTGAGTCATTTCCCATGGAGTTCACTGTTTCATTAAGAAACTTTATTAGTCAGAATGTTACTCTGGTGGTGTCCTTTGATGCTACAAAATATTTTCCTCTAACTTCAGTTAACTCAATGTAGTATGACAATTGATCTGTTAAAATTAAAAATAATGATATATATTTATATCAATGAAGCATACCTTTTGGTAGGCTGTCTTCATCAAGGCACCGTATAAAAAAGTATAAATAAAGTGTATTTAAAAAAAAATAAGATCAGTATTTTTGCAGGTCTATATTGATGTAACATTTGACATAATAAAATGGAAGCAATATCATAAGGCGTTATAAAATGAAGTGGTGGACTGCAAACTTCATATAAAAACTGTTTGGCTTATAGAGACTTTGTTCTTTTTTCAGGTTATGCTGTAAGTATAGCCAGTAGCAACAAAACATCTATTGGAGGAACTCACATAAGTAAGTTGACTGCTTGTTGTAAAAAGCAGAAAATGCAAACATATACAATGTATTTATACGTTTGTAAAGTACATGTGACCACGCTTACTGGGTAGACACTTCTGGTAATGTAAGGAGTGCAGCTGGAACTCCAAAAGTACTTTCCAATTGTTTTTGCCGCATGAAGAAATCATACTCATTCATATAGTTCAGTAAAGAAAATTTTACCAATTCATATATCTGTTACAGAAGACTACTTTCAGTATCTAACATCGCAAATCTGAAGACTAAATTATCATACTATCTACAGATATTGCAGATTTACCTTTCAAGTTTTACACGATTGGCAAAAAAAAACGACCTATAAACATATCATAGTTTGATTTTTCCGATCCAGTCATATATATGAAAGTTCAAAAATCGGATTCAATGCAGCGGCACCTCAGAATGTACAGAAATGTAAGACGTGTCCTTCGATACCATATACAGAAACCCAAGGTCTTGATAATTCCTCCACACGTTCATGCAATTATTTGTAACCAATCGCAGTTGGAGGAACAATTGACCACACTTTCCCCGGTTGTTGATCTCAAGAGCAGGATTTTTTTTTGTCTCTTTCCCATTTTAGGCCGGTTTCCGTATGCTTCAAATGACTTTATTAGGCGGTAACCGAGAAAATTATATTAGTATCATTATTGTAGAAGATAATGAAAAGTACATGTGTGTTTTGATATTGTTATTTAGGTATATCAAAGACACAAAGCCAAATTATAACAAGCCTGTATGGTGAGTAATAAATTAAAGCAGCACGTTTCCATATCATAGGATCGTCATCTCTATTCTATCGAGACAAGGGGATAAAATGTTAAACCGGAGTTGTACATTTATAGTTATCAAAGCTGGAAATGCACAGAATTTTACCGGCGTAGCAAGGTTAACATAAAACCAAGTGAACTAGCAAGATAAGCCTTCAAAAACAAGAAATAAAATCAAAATCAAATGTACGGAAAAATCTATCAGCTGCTTGGACTGCGGCACACGCTTAATGAGGAACTGTAGTCAGTTATCTCCCTTCACCAATGAACACAAGGGAGATAATAAAATAATCTCCCTTTAGCTTTAAGGATACAGGGGAGACAATGTCAGTTGTCTCCCTTAGGTAGATTGGTGAAGGGGGATAACCGACTACAGTTCCTCATTGCTCTTTGGCAAGGAGAACGCGAAATGCCTATACGAATATGACGGAACTAAACAATTTACTAACTGCGAAAGGTCCAAAATCTTTTTGGGTCAAATCAAAGACTTTAGAACTGGTTTTTTCTACTTTTCCAGTAAGTACGCAGCATTGAGAAGTAAGAGTAATGGCCGATTGACAGGAGTCGGAATAATATGTTGTTTTCCTTATGTGTGCTATCACAGTGAACTGGAATCATAACACTGTTCACTTTGTGGAATAAACTGCAATCATTCATCCGTCCTTGAAAATCTTGTCAGTTTGCCTCATTTGCCATTTCAGACACAAATTAACTAGGCGATTTTTCTCTCCCAACTGTATGAAAGAATGACTATTTATTATTTCAGACGTTTCTTTGTATAATATGCATGTCATTAGAGAAGTGTAATTGGTGAGAATGCATTTCTTGACGGCTCAGTGCACATACAGTATAAACATGATAAATATGATAACAATTTGGATGATGAATTTCATTTCAGAAACGACCAGAAGTGCTTTAAATCAGCATGATAGCCTAAATATATTTGCTCAGACCAAAGGATATGAAACTGCAGAATCAAAACTAATTAGCTACCAGAAAGTTGTGTTAACTGCAGGACATGGAGGTGGCAAAACATTTGTTGGGGAAGAGCTACTCCTAAACTTTTCAAAACAAAATGAAAAATTTGAACAAAAAGAGCCAATTGTCATAAGGTTTCCACGCGATTGGCAGTGCGTTAAACCAGACGAACATGTTATTGTCCTATTGGACGATGTCTTCGGAAAGTATACATTAAATAAACAATTATTCAGAGAATGGGAAACAGTTTTTCCAGATATACATACGTGTATAAATGATGAAAGCATGTCTGTTTACGTTGTATTTACAATACGAGATACCATTTATCGCCAAATGAAACAACAACTGAAACAGTTTGATGTTTTTCGTGACATTGACAATTTTCTGGTTGATTTGACAACCACAGAGAACTTAACTTATTCTGACAAACGGAGCATTTTGATCAGGCATTTTGCAAATCCAACAGGAAAAGATTGCAAATACAAATCTGATAATAAATTATGGATAGATAATGAAATTTTCCAACATAATGATAGTGTCACAGTTACACAAAAAGACATAGAAGATTGCCTTGAAGTACCGCAACCGTTAGCTTGCCCTTTATGCTGCAGGGAGTTTGTTAACGACAAGATTAACTTTAAAGAAGGGACCAAATTCTTCATTTCACCGGTTCGTATTCTCCACCATGATATAGGGCGTCTTTGTGAAGAAGACAGTTATTTATTCTTTCTTCTGACATTATTGTTGTTTTCAGATTCCCAAATCTTAGATCTGCAAACATATATAAATAAAGCGAATAAACGATTCATAGATGAAATTGCAGATTTTTGCTCAATTAGCCATTCACATCGACAATTACAAGGAATTCTAGAAAATAAAGTCCGGGAAGTAAACGGTATATATATTTCTGTTAGTGGCGATACGGTTCACTTTTTGTCTACAGCTATTCGAGATGTTATAGTACAAATTGTTGGAGGGAAAAATATGATATACTTGATAAATAAGCTTGGTATTCAAGTTCTGGTATCGTCTATAACCGTAAGCGACACATCATTTCATAGGTTTTATATAGATGATCTCGGTCACCATGCCTTACTAAAACGTTTTGTATCAGAAATTAAGAAAGGAAATATGGAAACAGTTGTGAGAAGTGATGCGATGACAAATTCTAAATTTGTAGGAAAATTTATTGAACATTTAAAATCAGACAGGATGCTCGACAATCTGGTGGGAAGGAAGAAACTCCCAGACAGTTTAGTTTCAATTGCGATGAATAAAGAATTTCCGAGGCATGAGCTTGTATGTCAAATAGTAAATTCCCAAAATACAGCTAATAGAAGAATGGGTGAATACAAGTTTCCAAAATGGTTTGCACAAGAAATCTATCGTGTTTTTAAATGTGCTTGTAAAGGCGAAGACGTAAATGGTTGTCTAGTACTACTTGACTATATAAAAAAGTCACCTAAGGTACTGTATAAAACAGCTGAATGTAGAAACGTGGTCATCTATGAACAAGTGTTAAATTGTCATAATTGGTCAGCAAACGAAAAACGAAAAGCTGAGAAAAAATTCAATGGTGGGAAGAAAAATCACCGATTATTTTCTGAACAGTCAAGGCGTAACGCAACAGAGGAAATAAGATTCCCAAGGCAGACTATCTTTTGGGGTTCTATGGTAAGACGTGGAAGCTATAGACCTTTCACATCTTAAATTTCCAGAACAGTTCGGCAAAAAAGGAGAAAAAAATCGAAAAACCGATAAAATCAGAATACAAATGAACGATTTTTCCTGAACATTTAGTGAGGCAAAAAGATTCCATAAGCGGGTTAAGTTCTGTAGTAAGAAAAGGAAGCTAAAGACACTTGATACATTGTAAACCTTTATCCGAAATTGTTTAAAGATGTTGAACAAAGTCTGAAGTAACCATAGCAATTACCTGGACTAAAAACTTTCTAAAATGCATATTATTAGGAATTTGAAAATGCTTTTTTATAAATTTCTAGAGATCTTAAGGTAGTAAACTTGTATGTGCAAATACCAAAATGCCATGGTAAACGTTATTTCTCTAACAGAAGTTAACAAAATAATAATCGACTGAAGGTGCCCTTCTTCGTTCTTAAAGCTGTCTATTTTACATTTCCGTAAACTTCATACAGTGCTTCAACCAATTTTATTGTAGCGATCGATTCTTTTTTTTATCAATGAACACTATTTAACTGGTGAATGAATATCAACAAAATGTTCAGAGATTAAAATTCCGGTTTACTACGGTCTGTTCTGGTCCTGTTTTCAACTCACCACTTTACTAGTATCACTTTTTGACTGTTCCAAACTCACCACTTTATAACATAAAAGGGAGGTTTTTTTTCTCGTTTGCTGAGAAGGAATTTTCTTGGGAGCAAGATGATGTTATACAATGCTGAGGATGATGATATCGAAAAGCATATAGGGAAACTGTCGGATGGTATATCAAGTGAGAAATTCATCGTGGGCAATCTGAACATTTTTCTGTTGTGAACATAAACAAAACCAAGATAAATCTGTTTAGTTTAGTATCAACTCTTTCAACCTAATCTTCATTTCCTATTGCAATGTTCCTGGTTTGAGTGGTTGCCCCATTAACACATCAAGTCAAGTCAAGTCAAGTAAAATTTATTTAAAGTCGGTAAAACATAATACAGACAACATAAGCTCTACAGAGCTTTTAAAACCGACATACAAGACAAACATAAAACACAACAGAAACAAACATGCAAGCATAATTTAAAATAAGCAGCACTACATAAAGCATATAGCATAATCAACATAAAATTTTTATTTTTTAAAATTTAGAAAAAATTTTATTCTATTAAAAAAGAAAAGAAAATTTTAATAACTTAAAATAAAATTACATTTATCAAAGATGAGCCTACACTAGAATAAATAAATAAAAATAAAAACCAGACATTTGCCACATTTAAAATTGAAATTACATTTATCAAAAAAGAGTATGTACTAAAGTGAAATAAATAAATATAAAAAGCCAGACATTTACCACATTTCCATAGAAAAATAGAATTAGCCAAAAAATCAAGCCAAACAAGAGCTAAAAAGCCAAAGCTGAAGCACAATTAAAGCTATAGCAAGTAGCATATATAAAATTTGCAAGAAAAATAACACACATGAACATATTGCATATGTTCAGTAAGGTATGCTGCCAAACAGTGAAAAAAAGCAAGATTAATTACAAAATGAACAAAGCCGGAAAATCAGTCCATTTAAGGATATAGCTAAGAATGAATAAATCATGGGGTGATGTATCTCCAGAGACATGCGTCTCCGAGATCTCCATGTCAGTACAGAAGTCCAGACAACTGAGTTGGTCATGAAAGCGCTCAAATACAAATACAAAAAGCTTTGTTTAGAGTCGATAAAAAGTAACAAGTACAATACAAGCTCTGACAATAGATACATAAAACATAAAGCATAATACATACACACACACACATGCACAATCTTTATAAGACAAGCAATCTTTAAAAACTTCCAACAAGACAAATATGCTAGCCACTACCGGAAAAAGTGGCTGTTATACTTTCGCCTGGGACTAATAATACTAATTTGTTTATTAGTCCCAGACTTTCGTGGACTCACAAATTCTGACTATTTTCACGAACTGAGAATCTTTTATTATTATGAACAGTTTCGGACAGTTACAAAGTAAAAGTCTGTTCTAACTCCTATCAATAATGGTATCTCTTCGAATACTCCTTTCTTCTTCTCTTAATATCAACTTCCGTCAGTAGGAACACCACAAACGAACGGGGAGGACAGACTTTTGCTTGTACCGGGTGCATTCTACTGGTCACTTGAAGACTATCCGAACAAGGTCAACGAAGTATTAAGTACCATAAAAAAACCGCAGAGACATCTTTGTAATTTGAGGGGACATTAACCTATCGTATATTAATTGGGAAGAGCCTACAATCACCAACAGTCAATATCCAATCAAAACCAACCAAACATTCCTTGAAATTGTAGTGAAAATGGTTTAGAACAAATGGTCGATTTTCCTACAAGAAAAGATAACACCTTTCATTTAATATTGCTGTCGCATCTTGCAAACAAACTCCGACGCAAATCACTACATCAATAGGAAATAGCGACCACGACATCGTATTATTAGATATTTTGTGCAAGCCGTTCAAGTCAAAATCGGTGAAACGTCAAAAAATATATATAGGAAAAGCGGATATTTATAAGATTAAGGACGGTCTAGAAGCATTTGGAAACACATTTCGAAACATTGGAAAGAGAATCAATTTGGCAAGCTTTGAAAGACACAATCCAAAACACCATCGACAAAAGAGTACCACTTTCCTGGATCAACACAACCAGCAGGCGAAAGATCAACGGAAGAATAAAGATTATAAGAAAGCAAGAAAAACTAAGAAGAAAAGAGATATGGATAGATATAAACGACTTAAGCAAGAAGTCCAATACAAAGTAAGACAAGCAAATCAAAAGTGTATGGAAGACGTCACCACTGACTATATATAAATCTGGTCATATATCAAAAGCAAAGGTCAAGCATGGACTGGAGTTGTACCATTAAAAACAATATGGGTTCCTGTCGAGTGACAACAGGAGCAAAGCAGAAATACCGAATGAACAATTTCAATTAGTGTTCACAAATGAAAATTTGAATAACTTCCAAGACAAAGGAAGAAGTCCATAGTCAACAATGACGGAAATAAAGATCAACTGTAAAGGTGTAATCAAACTACTGAAAAACCAGAACGTACACTAAGTAACTGGTCTGGACTCAATTCCAGCGTTCATATTAAAAGCAGCGCAGACCAGCTAGCTTCAATCTTGACAGACATATTCCAAACATCGATCGACACAGTAGAAGTACCACAAGACCAATGTTGTACCATTATTTAAAGACGAGAGACATCTATCCTCTAACTATAGACTAGTCTCCCTCACTCTATCATGTAAGATTATCAGAGTATTAATAGTCACAGCAACATCGTGAGCCGTTTCGAAAAAAAAACCAAAAAACAATAGTCTCACTAATGCTCAAAATTAATTCCGCAAAAAAAGATAATTAGAATCCCAGCTCATAGTAACCGAAAAGGCTGACAAGTATATATCATCTTGCTAGACTTTGCAAAAGCGTCAGACAAAGTGCCACACCAACGCCTCCTACATAAAGTAGAATATTACGGAGAAAGGGGGTGAATGTTGTCCGGCCTAGGAGATTTACTGATGTTTAAGTGCTCAAGTTGAGTCTTTTTTTACTTGAGGTTTGCTCATTTCCATATTTAAATCTATACTGTGTAAAAATCTCTTTCAGTTGTGAAAACAGTTGAGAAGAATCAGACAGAGTATTCGCTTTCTCTACATTATTGTTGGTTAACTTCTCCATCCCGTCCTCGTTACTCATGACTGGAACGGAAATCTCGGTTTTAGTCTTTGTCTTTGTTTTGGTATATCTCCAAAAATTTCTGGGATTTTGTTTAACCTCTTTCGCAATCTCCTTTTTCTTCAATTTTTAGGCATTTCGATTAGCCTTCCTAACTTGGTTTCTCACTTTGCAATAGTCTATATATATTTCCTTTCGTCTTTTGCTTCCATAAACCTGGTCCAGCATCGGTGTTTTTTATGTATCTGGTTATGTATCAATGCAAGTGTCCCTTTATAAAGACTAGATTTACCTTTGTGTCTATTAAATGATCTTAGTCTTCGCTTCGGTACATATCTATCTTGATGGTCCATGAGTAACTGATTGAATGTCTCCCACTGATCATCCACATTCTTGCCATCTAGGGTTTTGTTCTAATCAATGGTTGCCATTGCACTTCTGAATCCTGAGAAGTCCGTTTTATCATACATGTATCTCACTTTCTCTGTGTTATCTTGTGGGACATAGCAATGAAAGTTATGATTAATTACTGAGTGATTGCTTTTTCCAAGTGGACTGCAGAATTCTAGATCAGACACCATACCTTCTTCGTTTGTAAAAATTAGGTCTAAAATATGTGGTTCGTGATTAATACGAGCTCTCATTCGCTTTTACACATGTTGGTAAAGAAGGCAGTCGCTAATTAGTCTCAATAAACTTATAATCTGGTTGTGATTCAGATGATGGTATAGACCAATTGTTCCAATTTATCTTTTCGTAATTAAAATCTCCCATAATAAGAACATGACTGTGATTTCAGTTACATATATACATATATGTTGTATCGGAGACATATAAACCATGTCTCTGGTTGTATATATGTCACAATGCATCATTCGATAAATACATCCAATCAGTAATACGTCACCATCTACAAGTTTTACAGAAATCCATATAGACTGATTCCTGAAAATTACTGGGTTTCTTTAATACTATTGTTGTTACTTAATTCATTAAAGAATAGTTGGGCTTTATATCAGTACGGTTTTAGAATTGTCATTTAGTTGTCAATGAAGATATGCGACGTGAACTATTTCTATATTCTGCATTTTAAACGTTTTCACCGAAGAGTGAGTTACGCCCTCGTTTGCAATACCCATTATAGCTTTATCCAAGCTACAGTTACGTCCCTTGAATTTTGCAACGAAAATCAAACTGTGGACACGTTGGACCACGTAGCAGCAAACAAAAAGCGCTTTGAAAAACGGAAAATGTCTTGCTGTAGAATCCTGATTATTTTATCAATTTGTATATACTGCACAGTAAGCGACGATGATGGTTCTAACCAGATTGTAAAAGAGGACGAAAAAGGCCAAGACGACGTCGTTGAAAATGCAGACGACGCGAAACCGAAAGACCAAGATGATGAAGAACTTGAAGAAGGAGGCGGTGATGAAGTTTATAGTTTTTACAGTTATACAGTGAAGGACTCAGATGGGAATGACGTAGACCTCAACAAATATATGGGAAAGGTATTTGCTAATATCATATAGCAATAGTATACTACTAAAATCTCAACTGTAATTAGTCCTTATATTTTTTTCAGGGGGATGTGACCCCCCACTTGGCTTTATGTGTGAAAGTACAGCAAAACTACCAAGTTGGAAAAAAATATGTTCATAGCAACATCAGTTCAGTTCATAAGTCATGTGCCATGATTGTTGCCATTTCTGTCTTCCGGGGACCAGTAAAGTAGAAACTACCCCATTCTTTGTAGAATTTAATTAACAGCCATAAAGGTCTTTGGATGTACAGTTAAGACTGCGCTAATAACTCAAACATAAATACCTATCAGGGCCCGAGATAATTTTCAAGCAGAGGAATTCCCTCAATATTTTTTTGTGTGGTCGGTATTTAACCTCCAGTCTACAAGATTTAAGGGGTAAACTAAACAAGTGTTTGTTAATTTACACCTTTCCTAAAAAGAATTGAGGGTAGAGTGAAAGCATCGGGGAAAGCATATGATTGATTCCATCATAATATCAAGTATATTTGCATTTATTCGGAGGCATTTGTTTTGAAGAAAAGAAACCTCTCCCTGAAGTTTTGGTTGGTGTGTCAACTACTTCCAAAATCTTTATCACCAACAACTAGTTCTTGCCATTCTTCATATGAAAGGTGCCACATACTGTGGAGAATACACTCAACCTTATGTCAGATTTTATGTGTTTGGTCCTGATATTAACTTGTGTATTGAAATTATGGGGATTTATCCACATGTCCATCAGCTTTTTATATGTGAAGAAGTCAAGTGGTGGCAAATAGGTATTGATTCAAAACCAAAACTGCTTCCATGTTATATGTTAACCTCAGGATGTGAAGAGCAACAATAAAAGCAAATTCCTTACTTTGTGATTGTTTATTGGTACAAGTATTTAAGACTTGCCCCAGACATTGTCACATTTATTTGCATGTAAGAAGTACATTTCAATTTAACACAACTGTCAACACTATCTTCAAGTTCAATTATCAACCATGGATATCGCTTTCTCTGAGTTTTTCCAAGATTCTGTTATGTGCTCTGCTTTGTGCAGGAAATATGCCTTTTTACTTTTGACCACAGTACAAATAACATCTTTCAAAATACAGTACTTGTAATTTAATATCACAAGAGAAGCAGATTTGGTAAAGTTGGAGGGGTGAACTTCTCAATCTTACTTTAAAGCATCTTACCAGTAAAAAGGCTTCTGACTCCTTAATATTTACGTATATAAAATGTTAAGCTCATGTGAGATGGAAATCGTAACTGCTTTATGCAAAGTTACTTCTAACAGTCCATTCTGAAATGTTAAGTGTACCAGGCAAAATATATGGGTTGACCAAAATTAAATGTTTATACTTCAGTTTTCGACATGGTTGCGTAACCATTTTATTAAGGGTCAAAAATTATTTTTTTAAGCATTTTGGAGAAATTCCATTTATACCCCGAAATCGTCAGATGACTCCTTACATTGGGCATTAAATGCAAATTTTGATGGTTCTTGCTGTTTTTCCCCAATATCTTGAAAACAATTAAAGATAGAGAGAAACTGTAAAAAGCAAAAATGATCAGCACATCAAGCTCTACAAAGTCTCCATTACCCCGAAATCGTCAGACGACTCCTTACATGAGTTATTGGGTGTTAAATGTAAATTTTGGCAATTTTTGCTGTTTTTCCCCAATAATCTTAAAAAACAACAACAGACAGAGAGAAACTTTAAAAAGCAAAAATGATCAGCAAATCAAGCATTGCAAAAGCTTCCATTACAACGAAATTGTCAGATGACTCCTTACATGGGTTTCTGGACTTTCAACATAAATGTTGACTATTTTTGCCGTTTTTGGCCAATTTAAGTTAAAAATGTAAGACAGTCTTCAAAAAGGGCCAGGTATATCAGGTGAGCGATACAGGCTCAGGTGAGCCTTAGTTTAGTTTCCTTTAATTTGGCTCACTTGTTTTAGAGAAGAAGAATTGATCGCATTTTTCTTTTTCGCTTAATGGTTTCAGAGGAGGATAATTTTTTTTTTACATTTTTCCTATTGGGTCTGAATTATGTCCTGCATGGCAGTCATCTTGGATTTTGGATCAGCCCCCAAAACACAATTTTGGTAAATGACCACTCTTCCTTTAAATTGTCTTGCTGAATTTCAGAAAAGGAAATTTTCACATTTTCTTCGTAGGGTCCAATGTTAAACTATGTCCTGCGTGGCAGCCATCTTGCATTTTGGATTGCACTAAATACATGTTTATGTAGAGGACCACCTAAGGACCATCTATGCCACTTTTCCTTTAAATTGGCTCACTGGTTTCAGAGGAGAAAAATGTTTCACGTTTTCCTCATAGGGTCCAATGTTAAACTATGTCCTGCGATGGCGGCTATCTTGGCTTTTGGATCAGCACCAAAAACATATTTTTAAGAGGACCACCCATGGGCCATCTATGCCATTTTTGTCCTTTAATTTTGCTCACTGGTTTCAGAGAAGAAGAATTTATCGCATTTTTCCCATTGGGTCTTATGTTAAATTATGTCCTGCATTGCAGCCATCTTGGATTTTGGATCAGCACCAAAAACACAAGTTTGTTAAAGGATCGCCCAACGACCATCTAAGGACCATCTGTGCAATTTTTCCTTTTAAATTGGCTTACTGGATTCAGAGAAGAAAAATTTTTCACATTTTTCCCACAGGGTCCTATGTTAAACTATGTCCTGCGTTGGAGGCCATCTTGGATTTTGGATCAGCACTAAAAACACAAATTTAGTTAAGGACCGTCCAAAGGCCATCTATTTCACTTTTCCTTCAAATTGGCTTTCTGGTTTCAGAGGAGAATTTTTCACTTTTTTTTCCATAGGGTTCTATGTTAAACTATGTCCTGCATGGTAGCCATCTTGCATTTTTAATCGGCAGCAAAAGCACAATTTATGTAAAGAACTAACCAAGGGCTATGCCAATTTTCCTTTAAATTGGCTAACTGGTTTTAGAGAATAAGACGTTTTCACAATTTTCCCATATGAACCAATGTTAAACTATGTCCTGCGGTGGCATCCATCCTGGATTTTGGATCGGCATCGAAAACATATTTTTGGTAGATGAGCATCAAAAACACAGTTTATAGTAGAGAGCCATCCAAGAACCATCCATGCCACTTTTCCTTTAAATTAGTTCACTGGTTTCAGAGGAGAAGAATTTTTCACATTTGTTTTTCCTTTAGGGTCCAATGTTAAACTATGCCCTGAGGTGGCGGCCATCTTGAATTTTGCATCGGCACCAAAAACACAAGTTTGATAAAGGACCGACCACCCAAGGACCACCTAAGGACCATGTGTGCAATTTTCCCTTTGAAGTGGCTTACTGAACATCAGGGAAGAAGATTATTTTACATTTTCCCCATAGGGTCCAATTTTAACTTATGCCCTGCGTGGCAGCCGTCTTGCATTTTGGATCCGCATCAAAAACATATTTTTGGTAGATGACCATCCATGCCACTTTTCCTTCAAATTGGTTCACTGGTTTCAGAGGAGAAGAATTTTTCACAATTTTTCCCATAGCGTCCAATATTAAACTATGGCCTGCGGTAGAGGCCATCTTGTGACCTCTACCAAAGTTACGTTTTTGGTGCAGATCCAAGGACCACTAAGGATCATTCATTCCAAATAGAGTGCCATATCACTTATAATTTCTGACAAGAAGATGTTTGAAATTTCATCTAATCAGAACACGTTATTGGCCCTGGCAGCCATGATGAATATCCGACCTGGACCAAAAACATAACTCTGAAAGGAGACTACCCAAGAACAAATCCTGCTAAGTTTTATTTAAATTGGCCCAGTGGTTTCAGGAGAAAAGGGCTTTGAATGAAAAGTTAATAACGACGACGGACAGACGACGGACGCCAAGTGATGGCAAAAGCTCACCCTGGTCTTTGGCCAGGTGGTTTAAAAGAACCGAAAATCAAAAAACGCGCGAGAACCAAAGTACCAGCAACGGAAACTCCCACCAAAACCTGAGACTGACACCAGGCGCCCCGGAAGGGCAATCAATACTACGACTTGCTGGTTGACACAGTCAGGAATGTGTCGTGACACGACCTTATTTGAACCTCACGAGTCAGTGATTACACTAGTCATGTAAATGCATAGACCCGGAAACAGTCCCAGACCAACAAGTTGACACAAAACCATAACAGATATTTGTTTCTGATCAACTAGAAGAGATTGTACCACCAGAGGACCTTTCAGATGATAGGCTGTAAACCAGAATCAGGATATTTATAGAAAGGGGACCGCAAATGTACAAAGAGAAATGAGACGTGAAATTAAAAATGTACATCCACTTTTGGAGCTCTAAATCATACTTGTGACAGAGGAAGAACTCGTAAAATGTACACTGAATACCACAGGTATATAGACATCTGCTTTGAAATCCTTAAGATTCAAGATCCACAGAAAGCTCCAAGGATATTGACACATGCACAGCTCTGGCATATTTTAAGAGAACACGACCTGAAAATGCCTCGGGAATATCGAAAAAAATGGCACCTGAAAAAACAAAGCATTAAGAAACATCAGTTTCCATCATTTCCGGCTTATCAAAGATGGACTGAATGAAATACGAAGTGATAAGATCGAATACAGCTTTCCCAGAAACTAAATGAATTTCTTGAAACAGAAAGCTCTAATGAAATAACAGGAGACACAGAGTGCCAAAAGAAAAGTCTTAACATCTTTGGTATTACCCCTATCTCAGTTGGATATATTAACCAATTTTCGGATACAGAGTGACTTATCTTAGACATAATTGGCATTTTCATTCTTTATGTCTTTGACGCAGACTATCACCTGGTGGCATTAAGATAACAGAGCATATATTGAACATTAATGTTTTAAGTATTAAACTGTGAGGTACCATACATTAATTTCAGGCACAAGTTTCATAAAAAAAATAGAGGAGATTTTCATCAAACGAAAAATTCCAATGATTTGGTTGGTCCATTTTTGAGATGAGGACAAGCTAAGGAAATCTTCAAATTTGAGATGTTTTATGAACTTTTTTAATGAAAAGCCTTCAGTAAATTCGTGTAAAATCGTATACATTTCTATGTTAGGGTTATTGCTCTTTGTCTGCTCTTTTCTATCCGTTCTAAATCAAGATTCACAATACAACTTAAATTACATAGATAATATGGTTGTAAAGATATACTAAGAAATGCATTTATCTGTTGTATTTCTTTTGTGAAAATTGAGGTAGTGTAACATTATGAAAGGTAATAAATGATCAAATTTTACTTAAAATATTGTTTGTTTTTATATATCTAAAAGGATTTAATGAGGGAAAACGTGTGTCACCTACGCGGTCCAAGATGTGTAATTTCTTCTGGATACTCAATAACTGACTCCAACCATGGTGGAGGTAAGGGGCAGTAACTCATCATTTCATTTTGTCTAGGGATCGTAAGTTGAGCTTTCTGTTGTTTATTATTTTAACCCCGCTAGCAGTGCAGGAATAATATAGCAAAGAGCTGTGTGCTTGTTTGTCCGTTCACTTGTGTGTACCTATTGTCTGTAGTTACTCCTTACCCTCTGTGTAAATTTCGGTTCACCAGATAGAGAATCTTAATTACCAATTGCCCATATTGTACGCCTATTTTATTTATATTTTTAACTAAAGCGACTTTTGAATTTCTCACAGCAATAACGGAACTTTGTCATACATGTACATCCGAACGTGTATTTTTCTGTTGTTGATTGGACTGTGTTAAATTTGTGCATAAATTGTAAAATTCGTATGTTAGTGAATGTACCCTTGAAGTTGAAATCTAATAACCTTTGGAAAAAACAAGGTGGAACAGACTAGTGTGAAGCTAACCTGCAATTCTCAGCCTGCAATTCTCCTAGTCTGCAATTCATTCAAGTGTGAAATTTTAGGGTGCGTTCGGCACTTATCTTGGATTTGCAATGTTTCAAAGCACGATTTCTTAATTTTTCGTTATATTTTTATAGATTATAAATCAAAATAAGCTGTAAGTAATGGATGTCTTCTCCGAGGTCCGCGTGTTTAATAATGCAATAATTCTCATCTCAACGATAAATTAAGTAGCAATATACATATATTGGAATAATCGAATGTTATACTACTACGCCATTTCAGAATTTTTAACTGTTATGTTTAAGATTAGTTTTTCTTCGTTATAACAATTGATTTACAAGTGAGGACAATTGATGGAGGAATGATAATTAGGTTTCATTATTATATATTTCATATTTATATCCATCCCAATTTATCCGCTTTCCGCGACATTTTTGCTGTTACGACGTTACTGATTTATTTACAGATAAAAATTGCTACATTTTCCATGTTTTATTGCTATAAATATTTTCATTTCAGGACATTCCATCATCAGAAATCCAAAGAAGCAACTGCAGAAGAATACAAACAGAGCATGCAAAACTATAATGACATAATATGCATCTGAAGTCATTTTGGAATAAAAAAGAAAACAGAAAATTACAAAGGCTGTTTTCAGAGCTAAGCATATTAAAAAAATAAAGAAACTAAATGTTGTTTTGCAAAGAGAGAGAGAGAGAGAGAGAGAGAGAGAGAGAGAGAGAGAATAAATTAATAACAAAAAAAAAACTGCTATTAATGAGGGTAATATTGCAATTACTGTAATGCAATGTAATTTTAGAACTTGATAGAGGCTTTCTCACCAAAAGCTAATAATTTCTCCTTTACTGTACCTCATTGTTTATTCTATAAATTATTTTGAAAAAGTACAACTAATTTTTAACAGTCTAAAATAATTTGATACGAAAATATTTACCCGCACTGTAATACTGGAGACCCAGGGACAAATTCTATCAATACACTTGTATCCGTTTGATCACAGGACAAAGTTTCTATAAATAGACTGGAAACAACCTACTCTTTGTTTTTACAGGGAAGACTGACCTCAGTAATGAATACAATGCGGTGATTTCATTGGTCAATAATGTCTTTTACACTATAGCGCATAGTGTGGGACGGGGCTAGGGGTTCTGGCTCAAAGTTAAAACTAAAGTATACATGTATGTCTACCTCTGGTATCATTGCCTGGGTGGGTCAAATTATAGTCAAGTCTGAGGGATATCTCAAAGATGAGGAAAAATCGGCGCCTCCAGCAGCAGGGTTGGCTACTTTGAGGCCCTAGCGCATAGTGTTGGACGGGGCTAGGGGTTCTGGGTCTAGTGAGAATTGCAGGCTAGCTTCACACTGGTACCAACGCCCACCTACGCACGACTTAAGTCGACTGCTATTTACGCACTAAAGTCCCTTTAGCTTTGTAATGTAACATGTGTTTCAAAACTTGAGGTATTAAATAAATAGGGGGACTAGCCAATTATAGTCGCTTGACCAGTCGTAAGCAAAGGCATCGACACCAGCAATGCCGGGACACCAAAACCGTGAATAAAACTTTTGAGTTTTGTTGTTATTATGGTTGGCAAAACAGTCGCAAGTATGTGCCCCCCTCACAACAAACATTCCAAAGACAGATTTGCTCACTGCCTAGTCGTCAAAATCGTACTGAAATGATCTGCAGTGCGGTTTAACTCTCTTGGCACCCAGACTACATCTATTGCAATATTTGAAGACATGCAAATTTGAAATATTGAGATTGCTAACTTTTGTAATTTCAGTACAGTACTACCAACATTCATACTGCGAACAACGTTTTGATTATCTGTGTAGATCTTCACATATTTCTTAGACAAACAAGGTGAGAAACTCTGCAGGGAAGATTCTATTGCTCTAAGCTCTCGGGACGTGGAACTTTCCCTAATATCAGCTTCGTCAAACATGATGTGTGAAACCTTTTCCTCAGATTCAAACGAAACAGCTGCGCCAGCAAAACCGCTATCGTCTGTAAACAAAATTCTCTCTGGAAAATAAAAAATATAGAAGATACCAAGCCGTAATCAAAGCTCGTATGTCCAAAGGCACCAGACAAGACCGTGAACA
>JAOXYH010038197.1:0-11546 GCA_028566455.1 Botula fusca | reverse complement strand
ATTTAAACGTTTGCAAATAGAATGGAGATAACAATATTATATTTTATAATTTGCCAGCATCAACTTTTAATTTGATGGTTGGAAATATCCGTTTACTGGCTCCGCTGATACGTCGCCAGTAAACTCAATTTCCGACCATCAAATCATTCAATTGATGCCGGCAAATTACGAAATATAATACTATTATCTCCTAATTATCTCGAACACATAACTCAAGCAGAATTCCTGGACCCTTGACACTAATATGTATATAACTTTACTCCCGATGAATCAAATTTTCAAACAAGTCAAAGTAAATTGGTTGGTCCCTGCATATTCGACAATAAAGAGAGTCGACTGTAATATCAAAAACTTTGTATTGAAAACTCTGCTCCCTTGTTTCACATGACAATTTTTAGGTTTTGTCCAATTTAAATTATCTGAGAGAATACAGTACATGCCGTGGTATCATTTGGTAAAAGCAAAATAATAAGTTATATACCTGTGGTCACTAGAGAGAAATATTGGCCACTTGAAAAAAATTTCAATTTTTAGTCACAGTTGCAACCTTTGAGACAAGGACTCCTAGATATAATTCTGAAGTATGACAAACTGGGAATAATATATATTTTAGTTCAATTATGAACTACAAACTCGGCCTTCATAAAAAGGTCAGCACAGTTTTAGCACCAGTTTCACCTGTGTTATTTTCAGCTATACAACATGTGCTTAAAGATAAACAAACATATTTTTTATCGTATTTCACATCAGTCAGAAGAAAATAGCATTTTTCACTAAATCTAATCACTACAAAGCACCTTTCAAAAGATCACAGATTTAAGTTATACTTTGGTAAAGACTGGCCGGCACAATTTTTCTATTATGCATTAATATTATGCAGATTCATTTACAAAATGACACACACACAGTACTGTTCTATTTAACATACACCTTCTACATGGATGTTACGTGCGTGTATAGAACCTTTATATATGTGTAACTGATACATCAACAATGAAACGAATTACAGTGGATATTCTAACTTGTATAAATCACTTCAAATTTTTGTAGTAAACAATGGAATTCTGTTTAAAACATAAATAACTTGAAAGTGATGGGATCCTTAATCATACTTGGATATTGTACATTCAACCATGTTATTTAATTAAAACCCGAAGTCTATGCCAGTAGTGGTCAGCAAGGTTAAAGGTGTTCATTTCAGAACACATTTGAGGATGAAACATCTAATCATTGTACACCTACAGTTTTAATGTGAGCTTAAGTCTGGCCATAATAAAGCAGTATTAACCATTTATAAAGTCTAGTTGATGCAAGATATCCTGGAAAATAAATGGGGGATGCAAGATACAACTTTGAAAGAAAGGAGATAATTGAAGAACAGTTTTGACAAAATTTGATCAGATTAATGCAGTGGTTTATGATGAGATTTATTTTTTAGCTGTTATAGCCAACAGTTACGAGTGAACCAAAACTGTATCTTCAACTGTCACCAAATCATAAAGAAATGTAGATCATTCTTCCCAAGCCAGGTTGAACCTATCTGGTGGTTTCAGTAAAATTAAACTGAGTTTCACAGTTGTACTTCACACAGTGGACCACTACCTCTGGCTGCCATATTGTCTCATCAAACAGACAAAAAGGAAAAAAGAGCTTTGTGATTCACAATCACTCAGAATTGAAAGATCCCTCTGTGGCTGCAATGTTGCTTGATCAAACAACACAACATTAGAGTCTTTGTAAAGAACCTTCAAATACATGTACATGTTTTTTGTACTTCATTCATTCAAACTTTAGTTTCAATTGATATGGTGGTCTCACAGAAGCCTGAAATGATTCCATGAAAGGATATGGGGTAAATGTAAGACATCATCCCATAACAATAACATGAAATCAGAAAATCTCTTAATGTAAATGATAATGAAGACAGATCCTATTGATGAATGGCACTGGTTTGCAATGCTTTTTGGCAATGTAATGCTGACATTTGTTTTTTTAAGTTTTTATATTGTCAAAATTAAAACACCAATCAGACTGATATAAAAACTAGACCTATGCTGAATTTTTAGTCTCATTCAACCTATCTCTTACACAGAATTGCAACTACACTGTCTCATGTCAGACTGTTCACCTGTACATCCTTCTTAGTGCTAGGAAGTGAAAGACCAAACTAAAAATATTGACTAAGTCGGTAAACAGGAAGTAGACATGCGAAAGGTCTGAATTTGGTAAGTGCCGTATGGGACCCCAGATAAAGTAATATACCAAATATGAAGAAGCTGTGATATGTTGTTACTGAGAAAATGCAACGAAAGTATTTGTTTCGGACGGAAGGACGGAAGGACAGAAGGACGGACGGACAGAGGTAAAATAGTATACCCCTCTCCTTCGGAGCAGGGGTATAAAAATTGTACAATGTAATGTAAGCTTACAGAACAAAATTATATTCCCACAGAATGAGAGATACACTGAAGCAAGAAACTGTGTAAAACTGTAACTACTCTGTTAAATAAATACTACATGTATTCAAACTTCACAATTTCACAAGGTCTACTGAACTTGAATGCTGTTAAAAGTTTCATTATTAAGTATGCAAAATATCTACAAAATACTGGAAAAAAACTAACTTAACATTTTATATGGCAAATGAGTAAATGTTACAAAATAGTAACAGAAAATGTTTACATAGGTATGTTACAAAGACCCTTACGGCAGCACAAACCTACCAATTATACATAGTAAACAACAGTTTACAATGACTACATGTACATCATAAATAAAGATGTGGACAATATATAAAATGATGGTTACTGGTAGCGATTCAGTTGCTGTAATTACTGTGCAGTCAATATAAGAGCACAAGAATTTTTGACAAATACTTTTTTGCGAAACTTCACCAGTAATCATATATCATTAAACAAGGCTCTGTATAGTATGTATTATCTCACAGCAAACAAGGGTCTGGTTAACAAAACTAGCTTTTCAATCGTTTTTGCCATCTCCAACATCCTACTGAATATGTTCACAATCTGTTTCTCAAGAGACACAATAATGTCGAGATATCATTTACATTTATATTTCTTTGTAATACTGATGAACACCATCAATCAGTCTGACATTTTTTTCATGCGCAATCTTATCCAAGGTTATAACTGAAATTTCTTATGCAGTTATGGTCCACTGTAACCTTAAATAACAATGTTTCTATGTTCTATGCATTACACTGCATAAAAAGTACAAATTATTTCCACCTCTAACCGATGCTTGATCACTACTAACTTGGAATAATCCAAGACATGCTCTGGTTCTGATGTTTTGGGGTTTTGAGTAAACAGTTACAAGCAAAAATCAGAAGAAAGTCAAAGTACACATAAGATTTTGTCCACTTATAATGTTTGCACGTTTAATTCATGTCACTTTGACGGTATTCCACCTATATCATGACAGTAAGTTTCAGATAGAGAATGGCCATAGGAAAGCACCAACCTTGGGCAGATACATATAACTTTAAAGCTTGTTAAACACAATGTAAGTCTGTTGAACTCCTACCCCTCCTCCTTTTTAAACTGTGAACTCACAACCTAAAGGTGTCGGGCTACAATGAAATACAGAAGAAAGAAGACATCCAAATTCCATCAACACTCTGCCACAAAGGGCCTACAGAATTTGGCAACAGACAATAATAACAAAATCTCATTTTGATTACAAAGCACAAATTAATTTTACAGCTATAGTTAATCAACTTGCTGTATTATGTTAATTGGTAAAGACAAAACATAAATAAACTTATTTACATGTGCATGAAATTATCTCCCTTCTAATGGTGAGATTTACATGAAATTTAATACTGAAAAGTCATATTTCTTTGGCAAAAAAACTTTGACAGTTGCTCTTGACAACAAACACAAGCCAATTAATAATCTCTAAGACAAGTTTACTTTGGAGACATTATTTTTCATTGTATATCAATTTCTGTGGATTTCATGAGTACAGGCAAACGGTTGTCATGGTAACAGAAAACCAGAAAACCATGAAACAGTGAACAATAAAAGCCAATTTTCTGAAAACCACAAAATTGGCAACCACTACAATAAATTGAATCCACATCAATACACTGAAAAAATCTCATTAAAATATTGCTGCCAAATTAACAGTAACAATATCCATGTGATAGTCAATCCAACAAAACAGAAATTGCACCACCGAGATTTTTTTTTGTTTTCAATGATGGACACACAATAGCAAATTAAATGTAAAAATTTGTAGTCACAAATCTTTTTTTTAAATATTCTTTGTATCTGGGCTGCCCAGAAGTTATCTTAGTCCATGAAGTTCTCTCCAAGTCTGTTCAGATCTCTACATCAATTTCAGGACTTGCTGTCAACTTCAAAATGTTTATAAATAGATGTGATATATGTCATAACAGCCTGCCAGTCTGGTCGCTCTATAGACACCATATCACTGATGTTCTGAAATATAAAATAATCAGATGACGGCATGCAGACCTTGCATACAATACTGAAAACTAATTTTGAATAATAAAATCGCAGGTCATGTACAGCGTAAATCAAGTTGGAATGTTTCAGCTAAAATGCTCGGAGATATGTAAAGCCATCTTTGGTCACGTTTAACTGACAATTTTTACGGACTGAAATAAAATGTTCACCAGGTCATTATGGTGAACATCACTTTGGATAGTTTTACAGAATGACCATATTTTTGTTCACAATTCGTTTCAATCAAAATGGTCGCCATCATGTTCTGGTAGATCAATATGATGTATTTATCTCATAAATGCGACAGGATATCTTCTGTTAGATTTCTCGTCATACCGGATTTGACACCTCACAAGACTTGACACTTCAGCGATTTTCTCACTTGCAGTGTGACAGATGCCGTTAACAGAGCAGGACATGCTTACCCTTCCGGAGCACCTGATATCTATTCCAGGTTTTGGTGGGAGTGCTTTGGTGATCGTGTTGTCTGTTTCTGTTTTGTTTGTTTGCTACATGTTTTTGATTTTCAGTTCCCTTTTTTGTTGTATCCTGGTTCTCATTGTTTGTTTCCATGCTTTTGCCTTGTCCCTGGATTCACATATTAAGAATTTCAACTTGAACCTGTTGCTTCGGTATTCTGTTGCAGATATTTGATTAAAACTTACAAATTAATTTTATATTCATATCTGTGCAGGTCTTTTGAGCCTTGAACATTAGGCTGTTGATTGGTGTCCCACACAAGAGTTGGATATGCTTATCCTTCATGTCCTTCAAGATTTCCTGGTATGATCTAAATTTTTACTTTAGAGTCTTCTT
Source organism: Botula fusca (assembly GCA_028566455.1). Lineage (NCBI taxonomy): Eukaryota > Metazoa > Mollusca > Bivalvia > Mytilida > Modiolidae > Botula > Botula fusca. The sequence goes on along the minus strand of JAOXYH010038197.1, from coordinate 6,237 downwards.
CCCTGGTCATTGATGTGGAATTTTTACGTAAAGCTGGGAATTGCATGCAGTACTGTGCAAACCCAGCCCATGGCATTTTTACTGATTGATTCATGGAATGGGGTTAAATGCCACTTTCAGCAGTATTTCAGCTATACCCTGCCAGTTTTAGCGGCAGAGGAAGCTGGACAGAACCAGCCAACTTGGACAGGTAACTGACAAACCTTATTGCATATAGTTGTGAGTCCAGTACTCCCTTTTTATTATTTACAAAACGGGGCACGAACTCATGCCGCAGAGGCAATAGGCTACAGTGATTATACAGGTAATCCAATTATCCAAACCACTCAGCCACCAGGCCCCTGCAGCAAATTATGAATTTCACTACTGCTACATTTACCAGGGATGATTTTGCAGACCATGCCAACTAAGCGGAAAAAGCCAACCAGAAGCCAAACACCTCTATGTAATAAAAGAATCATAATGGACATCTCGGGACTGTCAATAGCGGAAATCCGCTAAAATGCAGAGTAAAATTATCCCTGATTTACTTACCAGTACAGAGGAATTTATCCCTACACTTTCTGCTGCAGCAAAAGCCACTGTGAAGTTCTTTCTCTGTAGAATAAACAATTAATTCTTTTGAAGAAATTTAAAAAAACATGAGTATTTCATTAGCTTGTAAAATATTTACCTACCTAAAAATAATCATGGAAATTGTGACACCCCCACCATTAACAAAACAAAATTCTGATCAATAATTGCAATAAGGAGGCAAATTCTTTATCTGACACAGATGTTTCAACATCCAACTGTAATTTAATACTGTGTTCACAAATTATATGTATTGTATGTGTTTTACCATTCAACTTATTCACATCAAAAATATTCTGTGAACACGATGTCAAAAACATAATTCATAGTGCTTGTCAGTTCAAACGTTTTCAGTGCACATTTTTTACATTTTTGATAAGGGTTGTTCCAGGATTAAACATATGGGGGTGTCGGGAGGCACTTTTTTGCTACCCCACCACCATTAAATTTAATTGATTTTTTTCTCACTATTATTATGAGTAAAAATTTATCTGACACCCACCACCCACCATATATTTATTACAAGTGCCTCCAGACACCCCACATGTTTAATTGTGGAATGGCCCTAAGCATTAAATATGCATATGAACCCAAGCACACTTGACTCTACTGGTTATTACAAAGTCCACACTCTAAATCCTCAGTACATGTCTTCAAATTTTATAGACTATTTCAATTTAATCCTCAATAACACAAAGAATGCAATCGGGTAGTATTCAGTGACAGAAACAATCATAGGACAGACAGACAATGGCAGCTCATGTTCAATACAATATTATACATCTGTACTTTAGACTAGGTCCTGAACTGGCTAAGAATAAAGCCATGTTGTCCATCTAAAGAAATTTAGGTTTTCCATGCTGGCCCTAAGTTTCTGTGAAAGGTTGGGCTGCTAAGACAGAATTTTCAAAGTTGAACATCCAAGGTGTATGCTTTTCTATGCGTTCCAAGTTTTTGTGGTTTCCAGGAACAACAAAGAAGACCAAACTGAACAACTCCAAAACAACGAACAAGCGTTGTCTGAACATCTGCAAGTCCTCTTGATGTTTCATGGATTCAGTCATTTTACGTCATCATTTTTTCATGCTAATTTTTAGGAAATCACTTATGTTAAATTTGAGTTATTCCCCTTGCCAAATTATGTACAATATTCAATTCTGACAAATGTTTGTAGAGCAGGACAACGGATTCCCAAGTATGACAAACACTCAACAGACATAACAAAATCACAAAACATCTATTCATATTCACAAGACAAATCCAAGTCATACCTTATCTTCAGAATTGAGTTCAGCATAAGGGATCTTCTCTGGTAAATAACTGTGTAGTAAAGCACAGAAAGCCAGCCCATCATTCCAACTACTGCTGAAGTTTGTTATATCCACACCCTGAAATATAAAACATATAGTAAACTGTAGACAGAGATAGCCCATCATTCCAACTACTGCTGAAGTTTGTAATATCCACACCCTGAAATATAAAACATACAGTAAACTGAAGACAGAGATAGGTACTGCTAAAATATGTACTTTATATTACAAATGTATCGTGTCCAAAAATGTTAATAGTATACACCATCATCCAAAATTATCCACAATTTTTAAATATTTAAAATACCACATTAAAATATATTTTTGATGTGATTTTTGCACATGTGACAAACTATGATACGGTGAAACATGGCAGTCTAAGATTATTTTTTATGGTGGCCACATCTGCATCAAAATCTGGTAAAAGTGTTACTTCAGTAACTTACTGAATCTAAATACCATTTCACAGAGTTTAGAGAGGAACTTCTGTGTGTTCAAGCATGTGAAGAGTTAATAAGTTATGAAGACATAGATTTCTTGGAGATTTTAACAATTCGAATAAAACAGTCCAGCCAATGTTAAAATGTCCAACAAGTCTATGTCTTCATAAATTATTTTGATTCTAATATGAATAATTCTGCATTTTTCCTACCTGAGACGCCGATGATTTGCCTATGTCACCGGAAGTTGTTGCTAACCGTGTTTGATTTTAAAAATTAAACGGCATAAAGAACGTCATGGACTAATTATGGGTTTTTGTGAGAAGAAAATACTGAAATGCAGTTCATAATTTGTTAAGAGTATGTATTTCTCGCTTTTATATCAAATGAGGAAATATGAAAACAACACCATCGCGCAAGTGCGAAATGTGTGTAAATTCGACAATTTAACATAGAACATACCACAAAGCAGAAGCAACACGTCATATTAGAATACTACTTTTTTCTCTGTAGAGATGTGATCTATTCCGACTAGAGTTATCAATATCTAGTTTTAAGTGAAATGAGCAGGTATACAATTCGATTTGGAATACAAAAACTGGAAAAAAGTTAACAAAATTTAACATGTATTTCTTTTCTTCAGATATCAATGGATGAGACGGAATGGATATATTCTAGTGAATTTTAGCTCTCTTCATAAACATGACCACTATTTCTTTCAAGCTGTTTGTGTGTTCTTGACCATCTATTGTTCCATGGAATACTTAGTACGTTGCATGAGATGATAAGCAACGTATTCTTTCGGAAGAACATGTTATGTAAATAAACCATAACTTTTAAATGTATGTATATACAATATGAAGTATTCATATAATAGTGAAAACCATATAATGTATCTGCCCCATTGGATTCTGATGCTTTTTGAAAAACGGGCTACCTCGTTTCAATATACGGCTGATCGTTAGACCAAACAGTGTTATAATAAGATCTTTTTTTCTGACAAATAATGTGAGCTCATACTCACAACTCACACCATTGTGACCATTTGGCATCCATTCGAATTTCGGCAACAGAATACCGAATCAACAGTTTTAAGCGGTAATCCAAAACTCGCGAGTCCAGAGACGAGGCAAAAGCGCGGAAACAGGACAAAAACAAAAAAGAACTGAAAATCAAAAACACGCAGCAAACAAACTAAGTAGAAACAGACGACACGAGAACCAAAGCACTAGCAATGTGAACTCCCACCAAAACCCGGGAGTGAAATCAGGTGCTCCTGAAGGGTAAGCATGTTCTGCTCCGTCAACGGCACCCGTCACATTGCAAGTGAAAATATCCGGTGAAGTGTCAAGTCCGGCGATGTTTCAAATCCGGTATGACGAGAAATCTAACGATCAGTGCTCTAGTCCCCTCGACCAGACACACAACTTCATCTTACAAGTGAGTTTGAAATTGAAGAGATCACGGAACATTCACTTCTGTTTCATATCTAGACTTATATTTGTACATCGAAAACGACGGAGGACTTAACAAACTTTATGAAAAACGTAATGATTTTAACTTTTCATAGTGAACTTTACCTTTCTTAGAAGAAATAAACCTATGTCTACTGTGTATGGTATTTGCATTTCATACACTTGTGTCGTGTCTGTGGTAGATACAGTGACTTTTTAACAGAGTGAAATTACTTTCACATTAGCTTCTTCTGAGCAATGTCAGCCTTTGTTAATATTATCACTCTAGAAATTCTATGGTCGTCATGACAATTTGGTAGATCGTATCTTTCATACAGATGCTACAAGATTTCAAGATTTTTCGCCATACTAGATGAGACATCTCAACGGACATGATTCGTCATTTGATATTTCCTGTTGCAATGTGACGGGTGTTTTTAGCGAAGCGGGATATGCTTACCCTTCCGAAGAGCCTGATGTCACATTTTGTGAGAAGTGACATTGCAAGAACTTTGATTCGTCTGTTGTTTTTTTCTCTTTCTTTTGTTCCCTATTAGTCCTTTTCGTAATGTTCTTTTACTCTTTTTTGAGTTGACATTTTGCTTTGCCCCAGGATTCATGTCTTCAGAATTTCTTCCATAAATCTGCTTCTTCGGTATTCTATTGCCGATCTTCGTAATTGGAAGTGTAACCTTGTCTCTTACGAACGATACTACAGACGGTCATTACACACGTGGCTTTAATTTGACAGAATTCGTCATGCATTATACGAAATGAAGAGAAAACTCCATACAGTCCCATAAATATATTATATTAAAAAAGTCAACGTATAGTGACAAAAGTCATAATGCACCTTTCCCGTTGCCTAATAAAGCCTTCAGGAATAATGAGCTCATCCTAAATTATTAGTATATAACTAGATGTGATAACTTGCAGGAAGTCTGCTCCCAAATTGCCTCTTAGTGTTACCGTTTCGATAAAAAATAGTTCAATTACACTCGAGTCTAAGCTGAGTCAAAACACGGTCCTGATATGAGTTTAGTACAAAATATTTTAATAATCCAACGAAGACCCGGGGATTGGGCTAGGAAAGAATTACTTTTTGCTTTGTAGACAGAAAATTCACCGTTTAAAGGCTCTGAGGAACGAATGCTAACGCAGTTGGTCTGCTCCAAGTTGAACATGACCCTAGCTCCACAATAATAGTAATAATAATAATAGTAACAATAATAATAATATTAATATATAAAGAAAATAATGAATAAACGGAATGACATCAGGTTTTCCGGAAGTGAAAGCATATGCAATTTATGCCCGAGACTGCCAATATAGCTACATGATATGAGAATATGAGAAAAGTAAAATAAGATGTTCTTTAATAACTTCTTACCTTTTGATATTAGTTGAAATAAATTAATTTGTACTTTCAACTTATCACTTTCTTGCACAGTTACTAAAGCGAGATATTTAAAATTTTTGATATAAAATATATTGATATATTACAAAAATACAAAGGTGTTTAGTTAGTATGTACTGTTGTGGTTTGGAAAGTATCTCCTCAAATACGTCATGTTACGGCTGCAGCTATGGTAATGATTTTCTATACTAGTCTTGTTTCGAGGATTACTTACGCTAACTGTATTGTGTTAGAGAGATTTTTTTTATGATGGGGAAAAATGTTATCGTGACATTTTTTAGGACAGGACTATATTGTTTTTTAAATCGAAACTGTTCCGTTCGTTCCAAGTGAAGTCATCAGGTGGCTTCTGAGACATACTTCCAATATCTGAAACGAGTACCTATGGTTATCTGAGTGAAGTGACCAATTGATTTATGATAAAATCATCTAACGTTATCCAACTTCTATCAAAATTATACTTTGGGTTAAACACCTCAATTAAATACATTTTAGATTAATATAATTATCAATTTAAGGAACTGCCAAAATATTCATGGTATCTTAAAAATAAAAAAAAAGAGTATTTCTATTTGGGTACCCTATTGGACATTGGCAGTATCCATATACAACAGTTCAATTCCAACTGTCTGTTTTCATTAACATGCTGGATTTTTTTTATTGACATATATTTGTCGAGTTTGGTGGGTTGATTTTCCTACAGACAATCGGTATTCCAATGGACACTAATTGTGCACCCCTACTCGCCGATTTTTCTGTATTCTTATGAAGCTGAATTTATACAAAACCTTCTTAAAGATAACAAGAAGAAACATCTCGCTAATTTCTTTAATTTTACGTTCCAATATATTGATGATGATGTTCTTTCACTCAATAATCCGTCTTTCAGTGACTATTTACATCTCATATATCCCAGTCAACTGGAGAGTAAAGATACTACAGAATCTAGAAGGTCGGCTTCATATCTAGATCTGTTCCTCGAAATTGACAAAGATGGACGACTGAAAACTAGAATCTACGACAAACGGGATGATTTCAATTTT
>JAOXYH010038088.1:0-11546 GCA_028566455.1 Botula fusca | reverse complement strand
ACACGGTACAACTCACCACCGCAAAGTCACATACCAAATATCAAAACATTCCACTGCACGGAACCAGAGAAAAGTGCGACGAAAGTGTACGGACGTACGTACGGACGGACATCGGCGAATCTTAATGCCCCCGTCGCCTAACGGCGGAGGCATAACTATTCAGTATGAAATAGTTCAGATAAATGCATGTTCTTTCAATATAACTATGTATATATCTTTTTTCTGTTTGAATTGAATGGTCTAATTTCATTAATGTATTCTTTTTTCCTAAAATTAGGATGACATTTCCGAAAATTAGATGTTTCTTTTTTGAATACCCCCCTAGCACTTCATTTCCAAAAACTTTTTCATATAATTTCTGAAACTTTTTATTATTTGTTAAAATATCATATTATGTGCCTCTTCTGTAATTTGAGATGTGCCTAAAAGCTATCCAGATTCATTGTTAAATGTATAATTTCACCAAAATTTACAAGATTACATAAAAATTTGCGATGTAAAAGATTCTGGAGGATTAATACTTCTAATTGTTTATTCTAGGACCTTGTAGCTATCACACATTTGTATTAATATTACTAGTCAACAGTGTTTGGTCTTTCTTCTGTGAAGTTCACTGGAACACAATCAGTTTTTTACTTTCAGTATGTAATTGAGTAAGATTTGTTGAAATATTGATAGATTTGCAGAAGAAAACATTGCAATGCAAATGAAAGGCTTCGCTTTCAAAATCTTTGAAACTCCTTTCAATTTATTTTTGTTTTCTTATGTCTCTGTGTGTAATCTTCATGATAAGGCTACGAAATGTATACCTGAGGGTGGGGTAAAAGAGGAATGAGTTAAAACTTCTGGCAATGATAGAAGATATTATTTTCTGAAATGAATAATAAATATTTTCTGAAATGACATATCACCGATTTATCAGATTTTCGGAAATGCAATACAGCTATGCATTTTTGTTAATCTGATTTTGCAACTGAGGAAAGACTTGCCTACCCCTTTTTGTTAAATATAGATAAGGTGCTTGAAAAAAAAAATAGTAACTTAAGATAAAAAACATTAAGGCTCTTTTTTTGTCACAAAATGCCAATTTTAAGCAGAGAAACCAAACAAATTGCGAATGGCACACGAGAAAACCATATAACTTTAACATTTTAAATTGACTGGATTTATTATCAAAATTCTGGCAACAAGTGCAATGAACTGTCGTTTTTATTCAACGAAAAAGCTAATAACAAATATATTATACGGAATCGCAATGAAATGGCGGACCAGAACCGAAAAAGTTCTTAAATACCGCAAATTTGCCTAATTGTAAGGTATTTGATAACAATCGTAACTGTGTAATATGGCCCAAAAAATTGTGAGCCTTATGCCGGAATCGTAAGGGTAGACAAGTCTGGGATGTTCACACATTTCGTAAATTTATAAGTCGTCAGCGATGCTCGGGTCACAATTGTAGGAGCGGCGAAGGTATGTAAAGCGAACATATAAAAAAATGACCGAAAAAAAGTATGCCAAAACAATCTTCGGACTGAGATTAAAATACGGGAGTTAATCCCCGTACTTTTTACTGAATTTAAGGGAATTTAAATACGGTAATTTTACAGTAACATATCATCAAACTTATTATTAACCATTTAGAAGATCTTATTTTTTTATGAAGACAAAGCTACTTCTTTTTAGTGATATTTTATCTTACAAATTAACTAGAAAACAGCTACCAGTAGTTTTGTGTTCGCTAAATACCAAAAATAGTCATCAGTCGAAATTTAATTACTATTAACATGCAAAATTCATAAATAGTACGCTTCCGACAAACTGACTATTACATTGCTACTTCCGAATTGACTCTTCTGACACAACCCTGTCTTATTACAACGTCTTCCCTTCTGCCACGGCTTTGTCATTCGGCAAACAATCCAAACGATTCTACCCTTCCGAAACAAATTCCGTTTTCTTGATGTAATCCTGTCATACTGTTCGAAAACGTCAACACTTTCGACACAACACTGCCATACTGCATAGAACCGACACTCTTGTAGATTAACTATGTTTCATCAATCCATATTTCATCCGGTCATACAATTTTCTTGATGTATCCTTACTACCAGACTACATGTACATCCCACCTGACCTAACATTTAACTTATCCTCCTCTGATACAATCCCGACAAGGATATACCTTCTCCACTTTCAAAGTTCAATGTTCACAGAAGAACAGAAGAATCCGTACTATATGTTCTACAACTCCTATCATGTCCCTGCTGTTAAAATTTGAGCCTATTCAATCTTAAAACAAATCTGTTTCAGCCATTTAGAGAAATTGTTGGTCATTTTACCCCCATGTTCTATTTATAGAAACACCAGCCATGTTGGTTGATGGACAGAGAAACCAAATAAATGAAAGTTTTGAAGCAGACATCCTAAGAATGATGTAGGCCAACTTTGGTTTACATTGGTCAAGGGGTTTCAGAGAAGATTTTGAAAAAATTTACGAAGGACGCAAAGTGATGGCAAAAGTTCACTCTAGCCTTTGTCCAAATGAGTTTAAATGCCGGAGGTGGCGTTAAGCCACATGTAATTAATAAATATAAATTACCACATTTGTTATTATCTCGGGTTACACTTTAACTTCAACAAACATCAAAATGTAGTGTTAATAGCAATACAACCTTCAACCAATTTTAATCCAAAACCTTCCAACAGCAACAAATAATTTCCCCACTTCAGTTCACAATTCCATATCATACTCGTACAAAGATACTTACCCGTTATTCTAATCCTTATGTATAATTTGAAGTGAACATAACAATATTCAGGATACAATCCAACACGCCTACCATATGCACAAAAAATCTATATCTATTCGCTGATAAAGTTATAAACGTATTTATCAAATAAGAAAATCGAATCAGGTTAATCAAACAATACATGATCATATATTTAAATGAAGTACCTTCCAGCGTTGCGAATTTCAAGATACATGTATATGTGGACATAAAAAGAGATAGTAGGGAGACGAGTCCAAGTAGGAAATGGAATTTAATTTTCATTTCTATCATTAATGTTCAGTAGCAGTTAGTACTTCATGTTTACTTTCCTGTGATTCTGTCGAGCATTTAATATGTTATCTTTTTGATTGTTTGGCCCAGAATTTACCGGGGAATTGAGTAACCAGAACTACTATATAAATGGTTTGAAAACTGTTGGAAGTCACATGATCACCTCTTCACTAATCAGATTGTCCAAATTCAATGACAACTGCAAAAAATATATCTTTTTTATGTTTTCTATGTTCAGTCTGTGTTATTATTGTCAGTCCAGCCGTTCTATGGTCGCCATCATGATTTGGTAGATCGATATGAGGTATCTAAAACACAAATGCGACATGATATCTTTTATTAGATTTCTCGTCAAACCGGTTTGAAACCTCACTAGACATGACACTTCACCGGATTTTCCCACTTACAATGTGACGGTTGCCGTTCATGCAGCAGGACATGCTTACTTCCGGAGCACCTGATGACACTCCCGGGTTTTAGTGGGAGTTCACATTACTAGTGCTTCTGTTTTGCTACATGTTTTTGCTTATCTTTTTTGTTTTGTCCTTGTTTCTCGTTGTTTGTTTCCGAGTTTTTGCCTTGTTTCTGGATTCACGAGTTTTCAATTGATGGTTCGGTATTCTGTTGCCGACATTTTAAAATACAACTTAATTTGCGTGTCTTCAAGTTAAATTTGGAATCAATTGATCACAAATAATTGATGCAGTTGAGTGCGCAAGACTTGTGAATTCAAATGCTAAGTATCTATAAAAACAAAGGACATATCTTTGTTTTCCATTTTATCTGTTATTCCCACAAATAGATATTAACATGCAAATGTATCACACTTTTACAGTTACATGTTCTCGATATGTGTATATATGTCTAAATCTGTTTACCATTAGGATATGATTATATTGTTTCTGAATTCTTCCATAGATTAGAGGGTGATTATACTGTTGCACATTTTGTCGGCACGTCAATAGAGACAGAAAACTAAAATTAAGAGTGAGATCTACAGCTAATTATATGCAGTAAGTTTATCACCTAATTATATGCAGTAAGTTTATCACCATTTCTACTACAAACGATTAGAAAATTGCTCAAATTTTCATTTTTGAGTCATAGAAAAAGGAAACACCGTGCTTGTTTGTGCAACCGACCACAAATTTGACATTAGAATCAAATTAAATTTCACGAATTGCGTTTAAATCAGTAAAAGTTGATATATCGTGGATTAGTACATACGAGTCTCTCCTTACATCGCAGAGAGTACATGTCTGATTGTTTCATGCATATTTTTCTATAGCAGAGTATACGTATGTAATGTGAATAATTAAATTGGAGTTTTAGTTTGGAGGGCAGAGTATATGTGTTCTTCTGCATACTTCATCACTTGGACTTTTCCAACATCGAAAGCAACCCATATATTATCGTCTTTGTCCACAGCGGAGCAAACAGGGTAATCATCATACTCATCCTTCTGCACACAATATCCATCCATGTTTACGAGGTGCTGGTCACGGCTAGTTCGATTCGTAATACTCAGGTGACCGTTCCTCATTATGCCGGCACCGACAAAATCATAGCTTTCATTTGTGCTGTTTGAAGGATATTTGAATTTCTTTTTGCCGAATTTGTCGACGACGAGAACCCACGAAGAGACATTCTCAGGGTGACAAACGAAACAAATACGGCCATCGGCACTTTCGGATATCTGGATAGGATTTTCAATTTCTATTTTGTTGGAATCTAAAATTATCTCTCTCTGACATGACTTTTCGTTTCCTTGGAAGCGAACTGTGTATGATAACTTCCCACTGCCATCACCGTTTGCCCCAAGCAGACAAAGTATAAGATTGATGTCCGGATCAGCAGCTTTGCACATACAACATACTTGTTTATCTGGAGTTATTACAGCTGTTGCTAAGACCGATTTCTTTGAAAATCGTGAGTACGACGTTTGCTTCAATGGTATTTTGTTCTGGAAAGCAAAAATCAACTCATTTTTCTCGTTTATCGTAAAAGCACTAACAGCTCTTGGAATTTGATCTAAGTTTTTGATAAAAACTTTCGGGACAATCTCGTTGACGTTACAATCAACTGCATACACTTGTCTACCAATAAGCCATGCGTGTAACGTTTCTCCCTTTGGAACTATGAATTTGACTTCGTTCTCGATGGCAAACGATAACGACTGATTGAAATCAATTCTGTCCAAAGGGAATACATATACATCGCTTCCATCCTCATGGTTGTGTCCCAATTTAGACTCCTTCTGGGCAGTAGGTTTCTCTTGAAATGCATTTTGGTGCTCTTTTTCTAAAATTCGACCCTCATTTTTGTGATCGGTATCTACTATTGTGTCAACCATTGCATAGTCAGCAGATTCCAAATGTCCAATAATATGCTGCAGTTTTGCTTTTGTTCTAAATTCATCGTTCAACTGGTATCTTGGTGGCTGTATATTTGGAACAGTGTCCCAGTACGGATCGAATTCATAAAGATTGCTTAAAACCACGTGATATTTTGCAACATCGGTGTCTTGTATGTCGCTTCCCTTTGCGTTTACCGCCTCAATAATGCCTTTGATTTCGACAATCTTCTTTTCTTGATTCCTTATAAATCTTTCGAATTCGCCTACAGCAGCTTGCTCGGTACTGTTGAAATGTTCAATTAATTCGTGTTGCAACTCGTCCAACGTGGCTTCGAGTGATTTACGCTTCGATTTGATAAGTTCCCTTTGTTCAGATACTGATTTCTGGAAAGATGTCTTCCTGTTCAACGCCCTCTCTATATTTCCTTGAATTTCATTTACTTTTGTTTTGTCTGCTTGCCGTATCGTTTCGAAAAGACTACTTTTTTGTTTCTCTCCCAAGACTTTCAGTTTTATAATGTCATGATTTTTGTGCGGTCCCAGGATGCAATCGTCACAGACCATAACGTTACAAGGGTTACAGTAGAATCTGACTTCCTCTTTTTCATGATGTTCGCAAACAGAAATGGTGTCGATGTCCATATCGAACTGAAAAGGTGAAACAAAAAACAAAGTTATGATTTATTATATTGATTTTGATACATCGGTCGTTTACATTTTCTAATTCTATTGTTGGTCAGCGATGCTTGGGACGATAATTTTAAAGACCATAACTGTTAGCAAAAGTTTGTAAAGCGAACATATACCCAAATGATCGAAATAGTACGCCAAAACTATCTACGAAAAGAGCATCACATAAGGGAAATAATTCCTTAGCTTTATTGAATTTTAGAGAGCTGAAATACGGTACATTTATAGTAAAATATCATAAAAATTATTTATAAATGGTACGCCTATGACAAATCAACTGATACTGCAATATTACTTTCGAATTGAGTCTTCAAACACAACCCTGTTATCCTAGCTTCTTGCAACTACTTGTGCATTCTGCAAACAACTTATACACATCTGACACTACCATGTCATACTACATACTATGTCCTTTCTTCTGACACAACACGGACACACTGTATATAACTTTCGCTTTCCTGAAACAAGCCTGTTATACCGTAAATCGTGACGTTGTCACTCAAAGTGCAAAAATCAACCCCCATCAAAGTAATTGCTCAGTCCAGACACATGGGAACTTTCACTGTTTCTATAGGAACTTTCATAGTTAAAAAACAAAAAAAAAGTTCCCATGGGAACAAAGCATAAAATTTCACATGGGAACTTTATTTTTGAACGGCTGTAGCCCTTGTCGTAGGGTAGTGTAGGGTTCGAAACCCAATTTTTTTAGGGTTGAGGTCAACTAACATCCCCCAAAAGGACGAGTTGCGATAAGGTACCGATTTGGCCCACTGTGTGACGGAAAATTAGAATTAATCTTTCCAACTAATATTTGTGCCTTCAACATACAGGCATATATGTACTTTATAAAAGTCGTACGTTTTTTACGTTTATTTGTCTTTTCTTTGCAGCAGAGACTGTCGATGGTAAGTACCCAAAAGCGCATTTATCATTTAGTCTATGGGAAAATGTCACAACTACTACCCAAATTATTTCAGAATTTTATATGATCTGCATTTTGTAAACAACAACATATTTTAATCACATATTAGTAATGTAATTATCATTTCATGCCAAAAAGATAATATTTAAATATGAAAAAAATATGTCTAATTATGAAGGAAAACAATACAAAATGAAAAGAAACTTTGGATACTTTTCTGAGGCGTGAATTATTTGCTTTGTTTCATCACATTTTCGAATGAGTTTTACTATAACTACCTTACATTTCAACTGGGATATATATAATTTACATTAAAAAAATTACATAATTACCGTATTTATCCAAATATACGTCTTAGTTCTGAAAACAAATTGAGTATTAAGTTCCAGGCTTCATTTCTAGATAATATTTGTAAGTTATAGCATATGTTTTGTATTTCGTTTATTTTCTGCTAGAAGGTGTATACGTATGTGTGTTTGGCGGGTAGAGGCAAAACGTTGAAGGGGGTCTAGGAATTGCTTCATGTCCTAATCAGACATTGGGGTGTTTATATAACCAAGCTTTTACAAATCATATGAGGGCTCTTATAATGAGAGACATCATCTGGAATTGTGCAAACAACATACTAGTATTCGTGAAGCGTAAGTTGCACAACAGGATGCCATGCAGAATATCTGAATTGTCATCACTGTCATGAATATAATGAAGGTAACTGGAATTCTGGAGGTTCGTTTTTTTCATGGATAAAGCTGTTGACTGCAGACATGATTTTTGTCTGTTTTTAGCGGAATTCCGCTTTTCACATCGCCGAAATCCGATTTTTTAGCGGCGGTTCCGTTTTGTAAAAGAACGAAAACCGGATGTTTTTTCGGTTCCGTTCCGTTATCTGCCGCGATTAGAATCGACTTGGCTTTTTGCAACGAGCGATCTGATTGGGTGGACGCTTTTGTCTCTTCCAATGATATGCTTCGTTTTACTTCTTAAGTCCATTCGGCATGGCTTCCCGTATCACTGACCGGGATCTTTGGATAAATTTGTGAAGTGGAAATGGCTTGAAAGAAAAGTGAATGATGAACTTACTGGCCGGTTTATCCGCAAAATCAAAACAAAAGGGACATGCTTTTTGTGAATTGTGTAACAAGACAAGGATATAATTTATGCTGGCCGTGGTTGGAAAAGTTTAGAACAACACATAAACAACAAAATACAAAAGGATAATGCAAAAATAAGGAGCTCGAATTTTAGCCGATCAGGCATGTGAATTGCTTAAAAATTAATAGATAAAAGTGGTCTATCTCTAGCAAAGAAATATGCTCTTTTAGGATAAGGAGAGCTGCCCCCATTTCTTTGCATTCTCTCTCTTTGCCCAAACTTTTATGGTCTGGGTTGATGGGATGGGGGTAAGATAAAAAGTCATTTTATAGGGGGCCACTATGCCCAATTTTTTTTCAAGTTTGGACTTGGGTTTTTTTTCCATCCCTGGCAGTTTTTTCCCATCCCTGGCAGTTTTTTTCCCATCCCTGGCAGTACACGAGGAAAAAGGGGATGGTACACTACAGCTCGGGTGGATTTTGTCATTTCACTCCTCCCAAACTCTCACTGTGAAAGTGTTTTTAACTTTGCTCATTCATTTCAAATATCTGATAGAAAATGCAACGCTAGCAGCCATGAAATCTGATAATTTTCTAAAAAATTTCCTTACAAAATTGAGGTTTTCTGCACATCAAATTTAGTGCTAGGAAATGGCCAGAATGCAGGATTTTTCATCTTTTACCCCAGAGCTTTGGGGGCCTTGAGCGGCCCCCAGACCCCCGGCCGTAAAGCCATCTCGCTCTGCGAGGTGGGGAGGAAGCGGCCCTCTCATACCCTTTTGGAAATTTTCAGCTTTTTTTTGTTTGCCCAAAATCATGTCTGAATTGTTTGAAGCACTCATTCAGAAATACCATTTTAAAACAAAATTCTACCACACTCATCAATTTTAAGGACATTTGACAGTGTAAAAAGCACCATCAAATTTTTTCATCAGTGTGAAGTAAAAAAAAATGCCTCGTATCCCTCATTCAAAAATTTGGCCTGAGAACCAGAGAATTAACTTTACCTGCCCTTACATAGTAGCTTCCCAAGTTCAATGACAAAAAAATGGGAGCAACAGTAAACTTGGATTGACGACAGATTCTCTGTAAGGGTAAGCAGGAAAAGAGCTAAGATAGCTTGGCTGCTTTGTACAGACACTAAGATTGGTTAAAGTTCAAACAGAATAGATATAGATGACCACAGAAAACAAGTTGCGTCCACTTTACTAAATGACATTATACTGTAAAAGTATTTATTTTCACTTATTCAAGTTTTCACGATATTCAAATTTTGTACATATTTGCTGTACTATTTTTCAAGGTTATAAAGCAATTGCTAGTTATCACTCAGTAAAAGCAAGTAATTTGCTGGTATTAATTTTAGCGGAAAAATCATAAAAGCGAAAAGAGCGAAAATGAGAACAGCGCAAAAATTAATACTATTACAGTAATAGATACATGTAGCAGTTAGGACTTCTTTTCCACAATCTTTTTAACCATTTTAAGGATATACAAATGTTGTAATTTTTGTAGATCTGGGAAGAATGTACCAGTTGGTGTCTAGAATTCAAGATGGACTTGGAGAGCTGAAAAATCTATTAGAAACACACATATTCAACCAGGGGATGGAAGCCATAGATAAATGTGGAGAAGCTGGTCTTAATGTAAGTTTCTCTTTATTTGTCCAAACAAAATGGACTTGCATGTAAATACACAGTCTGATACATGTAGAATGCACAATCAGTTTAGGGCCGTTCCACAATTAATTAAATGTTTGGGGTGCCGGGAGGCACTTGTAATGAAAATATGGTGGGTGGTGAGTGTCAAGAGAAATTTTTACTCGAGAAAAAAACGATTAAATTTAATGGGTGGTGGGATAGGAAAAAAAGTGCCTCCCGAGATCCCCATATGTTTAATTCTGGAACAGCCCTTATTGATCTTGCCTATATTATATGCTCTGGAAAAATGCAAGTGAAGGTGATGCACTCATTCAGTAGATGTGGCAAAATCAAGTTGGACACAAGAGAAGAATGCAGTTTAAAATAATCTATTCATAATCCATTACTTCAGCTTGAATAAAGGAAGAGATAAAGCTTTTTAAAATAGAAATTCACAATATCCACGTGATCTTTGACTCAGTGGTGATAATTGATTGTGAATAATGCTGTTCGTCCAACTGCAAATATTCCTGAAAAACTTCCATACAAAAAGACTATAGGTTCTTCAAACATGTATGTTCTTGGGAAAGACCGGGTGATCTTCCGGAAATTTTAAGGCTTTTTGCGAGTGGAACGAAGCTGAACAAGTGAAAAGACAAAAATTTCTATTGCCAATTTAAGATCACCCAGGCTTTTCCAACAATGCATATAAGTACCTTTTCGTTGGGTAAACCACCAACTTTCTTTTGCCTGTGTCTATAAAGGAAAGGCAAAGAAGCCATTCCTACAATTGTTATGTCAAACAATTCAGGATGTTTATCTTACGATACGATATTGGACAAATGGTAGCGTCTGAATGGGTAACAGCCAGTGTAAGATCGGTGCACTTGAACCGAAGAACCGGAAGAATGCTAAATTCTGTATACATCAAGTTATTTTTTGTTTAACAGGATCCTAAAATATATGTACAGACAATTTTAGATGTTCATAGAAAGTACCATGCATTGGTAATGACGGCATTTAGTAATGATTCAGGTTTTGTAGCGGCCCTAGATAAGGTAAATATAGCATAGTATAGGGTGATAATTGTAATTATTATATAGTATATTTATATAGTGATTTCTATTGGTTAAATCAAAATCATGTGATTATTTTATAGTTTGTGATATTCATACCGGTTAATATCAGTTCTATATTTAGACAAAGGGGAAATCCCATTGCAGTTTACCAGAAATAATGTTAATGACATCATTACGGTAACTTTAAAGACAGATACCATGGATGAAACAGGAATTCTAATGGGTGAAAAAAGTGATTTGCTACATGTAGTAAACTTTTTCTTAATCTGTTTGTGTTTTTCTCCAATAATGAACCTTAAATGGTTGATGGAATAAATCTTCACTGTGATTTATTTTTTTCAGATCAATTTAACTATATAATAAAACAATTATGTCTGCCACCTAAAATGTCCACAATTGTATAGTATTACACGGTGTAGAGTGATTATTTTAAGGCTGTAAAATTTGTGAACTAAACAGCAGGGTGCTAATTGTACATTTCTCAAAAAGGACAATACATATTGATTAACATGTCTGTCAAAAGGGTAAAAAAGAAATTTAAAATTCTCCAGACTTTTTCATATAAAATTGGTGCTTACGTTTTTAGCTCACCTGGCCAAAGGCCAGGGTGAGCTTTTGCCATCACTTGGCGTCCGTCGTCCGTCCGTCGTCTGTCCGTCGTCCGTCCGTCGTCGTAAACTTTTTTCAAAAATCTTCTCCTCTGAAA